>CM041296.1:110364733-110677233 GCA_023052935.1 Piezodorus guildinii | reverse complement strand
TCATCAATGTTAAAATTCAGTTTATAAATAAGAAAAATTTCAAAAATGTGAAAATTACCAGAGGTGAGTTGGTACTTACATTCAGAAGTCTCATGTCTGAATAGGATGACAATAAAAGGAGGGGGGAAAGAACGTTAAAATGAAATTGGCGAATCATTTACTAAAATATAAATTTTTTTGAATCATCTAATTACGATATGATGAATGTCATTAAAAAGGAATCCCTTATAACCATCCATTTAATTTTTTAAATAGTTCATGTATGAATGTTATCATATAGCAATATTATTATTGTCCATAGAGACAAACTGTAATATATCCGAATAAATAAATATATTAAAAAAAATAGTTTTAATTTAATAAAAGAGTGGTGAAGTTAAATATCAGCCTCCAACTTTATTCATATACTTAAACCTTCTCCTTAAAGAATCTACACCTAAAAAAAAAAAATAAATAAATAAAGCTTGGTAAAATCAAGAAGTGTTGAAGTAAAGCCATTTTCCCAATAAAAGGTGGTCAACCTGCCCCTGTTTGCCGACTCCATGGACCGTTTCATCCGAAGGTCCAGGGATTCAGCAAACATAGCAAGCCGAAAAATCAACAGCGGACGGTCCCCAAGCCTATCTCTCGGCATTTCAAGCTTTCCAACAAAACCCAACTTGTTTATCTAGAATACATTTATATTTTTCAATAGGATTTTTCTTTCATCGCGTTATCATGATTTGATACGAAAAATAACAAAATTTTATGAGACTTGATCCTAACTTATCCACTTAAGGTTAAAAAAAAATTGGCGGTACTCAAAAATTCTTATTTTTCATCTGAAAAAAAAATTGCAATAACCAAATATGTTTTCTTCTGATTGGAATCTCTATGCCACCGCTTCCAACCTCTACGCTGCCGTCGTTGGGTGGGTCGTACAGATTGGTAGTAAATTTAACTGTTTAGGTCGATAACGTTGTAAGTTAGCCTGTCGTAAAAATTTATATATTTTGTGGCAGTATCTGAAACTGTAAGAAATATAAGCCCTTATGTCATAATTTATTTTTTACACAGAATTATGCATCCACGTTTTTTTTTTCTAAAAAAGTTTGCAAAGATTTGAATGTGGGAGGTTTAGGCAGAGCTCCATAACTCTATTCCATAAGCCCACAAGGGTTTGATGAGTTCTTAGTAGATAGCGATTTTGGTGTTCAAGGATAATTTTGATCGTCTTTCAAGTGGCTTGGGCAATTGTCCCAATCGTTTGTTTAGTGTTTTCTTCTTAAGTCTAATGTGGGTCCACCATGTCAGCCTTTTTTTTTAATATAGTCCTAAATACTTTTTCCGAACGGTATATCGCTGAACTGCAAAGAAGACACTTCATAAAATGAAGTTTTAAATAATATTGAAATAACAATTATATTGTTTGGATGGAAACATTTATTTTTTATTAAATACTATAACAAGAAAAATTATTATATAAAAGTTTTGTCCTATGCTCTATAACTCATATAATTGTTCTAAATTTCAAATTTTAATTAAGGAGGCTTTTCGTTTCAGAGCTAGATTTACCACATACACAGAGAGAATTTTTGAAGAGCTAGATTATGTTGGTAAGTGAAAATAAAAAAAATGATCTGATCAGAATGATTCTTAACTAAGTAGCGGAATTAAATATTATATTGTATGATTATCTGTCTAAATTAGAACATTCAGTTACTTAATTTTTCCTAAAATGGAGAAAACTGGAAATATCACAATCCTTATAAAGTTTCTCATCGAGAAAAAACATGATAAATGACATTATTTGAAACCAGATAATACTACGAAGGCAAGGCAATTATTTTTAAAAAATAAGTAATTAAGATCAAAGATATGAAAACGCAGAAAATTATTATAAAATAGTTTATTATTTCAAAACGCTGTATCTCTGCTATCTCGTAACGATTTCAATAATTTCATTTCTTTACAATAATAAATGAGTTATGGAGGATTACTTCTCTTATAAGTTGTGGCTTGACCTAATGAGATTTTTTGTTTCTAATTTATAGTGCTGTCTTGATCTCGAAAAACTTTTCTTTCTTTTTTCTCTATCTATATATATAAATGAATCGCCTTTTGCCTTGGTGATCGCATCACGCGTTAACGGCTTGACCGATTTCGATATTTTTTTTTTTTGAGTTTACAAGAGATCGTATGAAACAGAAAAGTTACTTTGGTAGATATATTTTTTAAATTTTTATAAGGTATCTCTTTATGTATGTATTTATGTGTACATATATATATATATATATATATATATATATATATATATATATATATATATATATATATGTAAATATGAATCCAATTTTTTCTTGGTCATCGCATCACGCGTAACGGCTTGCCCGATTTCGCCAAGACATTAAGACAAGATATTGTCTGTTGGGTCAACTAGTCTTTAATAATAACCAAGTTTGGGGAGAATGCCATCTCTTATAATCTGAGATCAACATTTTTTTTCTTAGCTCATCGCTGTTGATTTGTGCCGATTAAGAGGATTTTCGAAAAAGTACATTCACGTTCATAACATTTTTGTGCCGATTTCAATCGGTGTCGAATCACAGGAAATTTGGTTGATGAAGAAGAATGGATCAAAGAGTAAGCTGATTTGAGTTTTTGAGTTAGGAGTTGGTGTTATGCAAATTCATGTTGTGCCATGACAGTGTCCATTGAAGGCTACACAACATGGGCTTCAGGCGCTTAGAACAACAGTCCTCTATTCCTAAACCCCATTACTGAATATATTAATCTGCAAAGCCTAGTCCATGGTGTAACCGCAGCTTATCTCAACCTAAGGTTTTTTAAATTATTTTCTTTCGAAAGATCAAGGGTAAAGCAGATAAAAACACACCATGAACGATATTCCTGACCCAAAGAGCGTAACCATTTAATTTTTGTTTATTTATATCTATATTTACGAGAAGAGTTGTAATAATACTGTTGTTTATTGTAATCTGAGTCCTGTGACTGTTTTATTTTATTTGCAATTTGTTAAATTATGTTTTTTATGTCAAATAAAGGAGATAAGCAAAAATAAAGTATAATACATATAACTTTGCTATGTTCAAAAAGTTACTCTTTCAATTATTCTTATTCACATGGATTTAGTGTTGTTTAGATTTTAAACATAATTGTTGTATATAGTAATAACTAGTTTGCAACACAGATCTGAATTAATCCCATTCGTGAGTGAAGCGTTCCACCAGAAGAAAAAGAGTTATTGAGATTTTATAAATACTTATTTCAGAGTTCAAAATTTTCGGTTTCATAAATTTATTGTAAGACTAACTACAATTACAATTTTTTTTAATGTTAGATATCACAAAAAGCATCGATATGACGAAGTATTTTAAGCTTAAAACATATTAACCACCAATCATGAATTTTTTTTTTAAGACGTGCACGAACGATAATTGCAACAAGATTAACTATTATAGTTTAATCATAGTTGCAGTTAACCTAAGATGCAACTATAGCAAACTATAATTCTAAAACACAGTGATTTGAAAATTCCTATATCACTTTCCAAAAAACTTCCAAACCTTATTTGTGTAAGTCCTAGATAACATATGATAAACAGTAACCGGGAAACTTTTTGGAAGGCCAAGATATTATATGGCTTTCTTCCAAAAAATATCTGAATTACGTCGCAAAATACAAAAGATCCTGAAGTATTTGTAGAATGTTTTGAAACTATAACAGTGGGCGAGTCTTTACAAAACTTATGATCCTCCATGGGTATTCCTATTCTTTACTTGTTGTTTACTAACGTTATATTTTTCACCTACAGGCGAATATATAATATGTATTATTATTATTTTTAGTTGTATGTTAATATTACAATAAAAGTGGGGTTTTCCTTAATCACCCATTGGCTATTATAAAACATTATAAGCTTAATCATTAGGATCTTCAGAGAATCCCATGCTTTAAGATCATTCTCCAATAACGGTTCGTAGAGCTCGATCATTCAAAGCAAATTGGCTCATAAAAATAACGTCAACATATCCACACGTCCGGACATACATGAAATAGCGATGTTATTGGTAATGCTTGGTTTATACTCCTTCATGAGTAAACATTATCCGGGAATAGTGTTTGCACAGCGACGGTATTGCATGCGGCGATCATAATCTGCTTTTCGATGTACACTCGGCAGTTTATATGGTTGTGGGAATAAACCTGGATAGGGTATTATTGTTTGAGGGGATATTCACTACAACACTAATTGTTGCATAACCTTTTACAACATATTAACTCAATATGAACAATGATGAGTGGCAAGTTTGAATGTTATGCCATTACTAGGAAGTGTTGATGCAAGAGAACCATCTACTTCAAACTGATGAATGCTTTTATCCAGATTAAAAAAAAAATATTTATTGAAATTTACAACTGTATTAGTTAATCATCAAGTAAATTAGCTAACAGAGAAAATACATGAAGAGAAAATGCCCATTGGCAGCACTCCATAAGGTAATCTAACCTAGAAAGGCCATCTTCTTTTCAGACGCCTCGGAGGATTGTCAGGAATGGAAGAGGAAGCAAGAATTGAACTTGTGGGTTAGAGTGGGAGAGTTTGTCATGGAAGGATTGATACCTAGTTCGGACTTAATCAGCAACATATGGGATATTAAGGTCTTTATGGATGAGTTTATTCGTGACAAAGTAAGGAGCATTGAGGAGTTTTCGAAAGATTTTGGATTGTAAGAATTGAATACGGGAAGAATTTGATGGTTTAGTAGAGCCCTAAAGACAACTCCGTAAACCCAAATAGGCCTTATGGTGGTGATACAGATGAGCCTTCTGCAGATAAGTGGAAGGTTAAAGCGTCTGCCCAGTAAGTGTTGAAGTAAGCGAAAGCGACGGGCAGTTTCGTGTCTTTTCAGTCTTGTGTGCGGCTTTATTCAGAAGCTAAATCTAAATTGAAAACCTTTAACAGGTTTCTACCATTTTCTTTTCTTACATTTTACATATAGTACATTTAGGTTAATTTAACATTGTCTACTAATAACGACCATTAAAAAAAAAAAAAATATATATATATATATATATATATATATATATATATATATATATATATATATATATATATTAATGTTCTGTTTTTTTTGTTTTTCCATTGTTAAGGCATGATTATGAGAACAATAAATTCTCGAAACGTCGCATAGATAAAATTGTTTATTCATTGACTGAAACCTGAGAACAACACAAACTTAAATTATCAACAGTCGAGAACTGATCAAACAATATATATATATATATATATATATATATATATATATATATATATATGTATGTGTGTGTATTATATGAGATTAGTACGAACTTTACTGAAATATGAAGTAACAAACTGTGGACCGGTCTCGAAACAGTTTTTAGGAATAAGTATATCTATAGGATCACCTCATTGCACGGCCATTGGTCTAGAAACAGTATAAAACTCTGTATATGGGTTGTAGAGGTACAGGTTTTATAATTATTATTTTATTGTAGAGTATTTTTGAATAATTGAAATTAAATTAGAAAATGATAATCAAATTGTTACGCAAGAACTAATATAAGTTATAAATAAATTGAAGATATATTGAATTGATGGTTTAGTCAATTGTTTATTTAGAATAAACTTTAACAAATACTGCCAATATAGATGGATTGAAGGGACATTAGGTACGATATGACAGGTTTAGTTTGACACATTGTTATGAAAATAAATTGATTGATCACGGTATTATTCTGTTTGTTTCGAAAATTCACCTCCGTATGCTCGGCATGACACGTCGGCTATCTATCAAATAAATGGAACAGGCGGGGAAAAGCAATATTTGGATATTGGAAGGGAACAAAAAAAAAAAGAAAGAAAAAAGGATCAATAATTTATTGTATCGACATTTCTCATGTGGAGGTGAGAAACGACCTAGCTGCTCGCTTGTTTCAGACTTCACTCGTCCTCAGGAAATATAATTTATTAGATTCAGTTCTACAGCTGAATAAAAATGATATAAAAATAAAGATAAACATAAGAATAAATAAGTATCAACCTACACAACAGGCAATAACAAAATCTATCTCTTTCACCTATAGGTTTTAAAAATTAGGGGAGCCCGTGGCTGAGTGTCTAGCGCGCTAGTCTCTCACGCTAAAGATTGTGAGTTCGAATCCCAGTCCCAGAAAGACATTTTCATGCATTTAATAAATGGGGATTCACTCACAGCCTCTCCCCCGGGTATGTAAGACCCGTCAGGCAAATGGTGCCTACATACAAAATTAGGCGTAGGTTATGACCCTACCCTATAAAATACATCAAGAAACGTGAGTGTAATCTCCCAGGAGGTTAAACTGCGAGGTCAAGGGCCTACACAGCTGTCGCGCCACTGGAAGAAGAAGAAGAAGAGGTTTTAAAAATCAATAGTGAAAAGAAAATCAATTATTTCTCGAAGGTAAATATATTTATAGTTCCTTTAATGGAAATAACCAAAGCTATTTCGATAAGATTAACATTTTCTTTTAAAAGTTTCTGACAGGTCTGACGACTGCTTTTTTTAAGTATCAGCAAACCATAAATATATGATATATAAGTTGTGTTTTTTTTTGTTTGATTTTTGTGGAACGAAATCATCATACCATATGTAGACAATTTTTTTATAAGAAATACATCAAGTTTGTAGCTGTCATTTGTTCTTAACAACTTCAATTTATATTCATTAATAGAAAGAGCAATAATAAACGATCTTAATATTTATATTTAAAAACTTATAGAATTATATCATCTTAATTATAATTATAAATATTTATTGAATTTTCGAAAGAAATCAATTTTAACACTCATGAATGAATGGACGGCTATAAACATCATTCACATCAATTGATTTTTAAAAAAACATACAGTTTATAAATCATAATGATACTCGTATATATAACTATTGAGGAGTGGGGTAACTACAGTAGATAGGTAATCGGGTAAATGATCTGATCACGGGTTCGAAGCCGGTTACGATATGATAATTATTTATTTTGTTATTTTAGCTAAGGGACAACCATAGGGAGACTTGAAGTTGACTCTGATTCGGAGAAAAAAAACCTACCGGTAGAGCGCCTAAACACTTCATTGCATGGGTTGTACTGGTAATGGAATGGAAAAAAAAAATTATCATGCGACTAAAGTCCTTTAACAATAAAAAGAAAGTACAGGTTTGATGACCGGAACAGTGTGGTCTTAGATTTTAACAACGAAAGCTAAACTAAAATGATAAATTGAGGTTATTAACTATGTACATATTCACAAATCGAAATATTAGGATAAAATAAATAGGCAATAATAGATACTTCATTAGAAATAGTATAATTTGAAATAGTATAAAAACACAACAAAATTGATATTTCTAGCACCTGTGGTTTGCAGTAATTGTCTGTTTGACTGGGAAAGAATAAGGTGGTTGAAAAGGAGCGATTTAAAAGAGGAAGCAGTTCGTGCATGACGGATCTCAGGACGGATAGAATTCCAAAGAGAAACAGCTTTGGCAAGAAAGGCTTGTCAAACGCAGCAGTACTCTGAGGTAGAGATCAGAAATACGGGATCTGGCAGAACGGAACTGAATTGAAGATTTAAATTGAAGAGTATAGAAGATGGGGCGCTGATTTCTGATAAACTGATATGGGAAAGAAGCTAGGGAATGGCATTTGTAATGAGGATAAAGCTACCTTAACTATACGTAGTACTGGATTACATGCGTGCCTCTGGTGATTCCGTATACAAATCGTATTGCACAGTTCATAATACGCTTAAGTTTTGCTAGGAGTTCACCTGAAAGTCCGCTGTACAACACACAACCGCAGTCAAAGTGAGGAACGACAAGAGAGAAAACAAGAAGTTTACGAGTATTGAATGGTACGAGACGGTGGAGGCGACGGATTGCTTTAGGGTTACTGTAGTTCCGAGGGAAATTTGGGAGATGTAGTGTTTCCAGGAGAGAGTTCGATCAAGAGTAACTCCTAAGTTCTTGACAGATGAGTGAAAAGAGACCTATCTCTATTGTTTAAGAGAAGGTTAGGAGGGATAGGAATGGATTTAAGGAAAACGTGGGGTGCAATGAGGATGGCTTTCCTTTTCTCGGCATTTAACGATAGTTTATTGCGGTTTTCCCAGAAACTTATATTGTTTTTGTCCTCCTGCAGTTTGGAAATAGCATCAGGTAAGTCATTTAGAATAAAAGATACATAGAGTTGAACATCGTCTGCAGGTTAAAACTAATCATTTTTATTTGTAATTTATATTTATAAATGTTTTGTTACACTTCGTAAGCCTTCTCTAGGTTCTATTTGAGAAGTGTGGGTGCATACGTTTGAGTGAACATTTAAGAATGCTTTTTTCCAAAAATCTTACTCTCCATTTTGACCAGAAATCTTAACGTCATATTAAAATCTGCACAGTCAATGTCCTCTATAAATTATATTTTCAGAATTGGTTTATTTCATAAATTTTTTTTTCAAGTACTAATAAGTAACTAAAGCTTCTTGAGGATTCTAGCTAACTAATTGGTTCAAAAAGTTTAACCAAAACTCATGTCGACCGACTGTACAAGATACAACACTTGGAATACAACCTATATAGATTGCCTCAAGGGAACAGCACTAATTAGGTACAAGTACTACTAGAATAATTATTTAAATCCTCCAAAATAATTAAGCCGGTCGGACTAAATGATACATAATATTAAAAATCTGGGCGGGCAACACATATATTTAACTTACCTTGCTTGTTAAAATCAATTGAAGAGAGAAATGCTTTATTTATTTGGCCATGCTGCCCAAATACATCGAGTTGCTTATATAACACAGCATACTTATCAATCACTTGGACATATTTTACGTACATTTTCAATTTTTTTTTTCCTATTCTAATACAAATTTATAATAGTTACAATTTTTTTCCCCTCTTTTAGCCATTTACATTATTTTTTTTTTATTTCTCTCTAGCACTATATTGTAAATTTAGACCTTTGGTGCGCACATTAAATAATCAAAATATAATCATATTCACTATTTAATTGCCATACAGGTGATGGTGGATAATCCCCAGGGAGTCCAAAATCACATTTTATGCTAACACCGCTATATCTCATATATCGACACCCAGGTCTTCCAAAAATCTCCTTATGCTTCCAGGGATCGCTCCGGTCTGGGTTTGGTCCGGAGAACTGTCTCTAAATAAAAGTTAAGAGTTGAAAAAAGTTTACAGGATAATATTCATTTTCGTTCATATGCTTTACATTAAATAATAAAACAATATGAAAAAAATGTGGTGCGGGCAATACACGAATTTCACATACAACGGGTGTTAAAATCTATTTAAGAACTATGAAATTAATTTGAATTAAAAATTTTTGAAGGTAATTTAAATAAAAAGTTTATTAAATTTCGTTGGAAACATATGATTTAGATTAAATAATATAGTCATATCAAATTGTTACGTATAATTATCAGCAATAATTGTTTGCCCTACTTGTCACTTTATATGCCCTTTTACAACTTTGTGAATAAGGTAATAATTTTACTAAAATTTTCAGCTTTCCAATGATATATTATACATTTATGTTGCTGTCCTCGTGTTCAGAAAACCTAAAAATTCATTTAATAAGTATTTTCCGTTTTTTCTCCTTTAGTTGGTTATCAAACTCGTTTAACTTTCACATTTAGCCGATTTTTATCAGTACTAAATAGATGATATCGTTATTTTTATAAATTTCACAAAAAGGTACTTCAGAGGAAGAAAATTTAAAATATCGGCACTTAAGCCCTGTCAGACTATTTCAATCATAATTAAACCTGCACGATATTAAGGCCCATTAATGTTTACATCTGTATAGGGAGTTAAATCGAAATCGTTAGAGCCGTTATTGAGAAAATTGTAAAAGAGGTGATAAATGCATGGTTTAAAGGCTGCATAAAGTGGCTCTACTGGTTAGCTGATTTTGATGAAAAAGTTGCAAAGTAAAAATGAAAAAGTAATATCTCGGGCGTATATTTGTCTTGAATATGTAATTTCAGTATTTTACGAAGAATCGTTTTCGTGCTACTCACCACACACACACGTGCGCGCGCACACAGCCCTTTTGCAGAAAGAACTTAGTCGTTTCGACTCAGCGGTCTCTAAAAAGTATATACCCGTTGAAAAGTGGAATCCGAAAATTTTCACGATCACAATACTTTCCCTTACTATATATTTCATATACAGGTAAGTGAAAGTAAAATTTTGATACAAAAATCACTAAGTTTATGAACTTTCCGTCAATTTACATTCCTTTCCACAACTTTGTAAATATTATATATTTTTTTTAATATTTAGCATTCCTACGGTATATTATAGGGGTACTCACTACGTTTGCTATAGCATGCTATAGCAAACGTAGTGAGTACCCCTTATATTATACAGCTTTAATATTCTTATGTTAAAAAAAAATGTGTTACAAAAAATATGTTTGCTCTTTTCTGATTTAGTCATAATATTCCATTTAACACGTTAATTTAGCCGATTTTTATCAATGCCAATAAGATAATATGTTAATTTTTGTTATTAAATCAATTTTTTTTTTTAATGAATGAATATGAAAACTAAAAGCTACATCATATTAAACCTCATGAAAGTTTACTGGAAATTGCTTAGAGCCGTTTTTAAGATAAATCGTAAAAAGGTACAAAATGCATAGTAGGGGTACTCACTACGTTTGCTATAGCATGCTATTTGTGTTACTTTGCTAAACCCGTCGAGTTTCTACAGTTATTTCCTGTATATAATTTATGGGTTTAGCACAATTGCACAAATAACATGCTATAGCAAACGTAGTGAGTACCTCTAGTATAAAGTTGATGTAAAATTTGCAGTAATATCTGAGGCATATATGCTTCAAACATACTTAATTTCGGTTTTATAGAACTTATCGTTTTCGAGTTGAATTTACCATACAGACCTTTTTATGGGACGGTCATTTGGACAAACGTCTATTTCCGGTTAAAACTCGACAATATTCACTATTTACTATTCTTCCTTACTGTATATTTCATATGTAAGTAAGTAAATGTAATAATTTAATTATTTTAATTATTAACCAACAATTATTATAATAATTGAGAGAGGAGAGGATTACTATGTCGGGGACTGACCTCCAGCGAACGGCGGCACCTGAGCGGAATATATCAACTGCCTTGATGACCTTTCCCTAAGTGCCAAGGAGCCACAACTATAGGGACCTTAACTATAGGGTCGAACTGATATTAGTTAACAAAGGTTTAATAATCATTACCTTCAATAATTATTAATTAAAATTTACAATTAATAATTAATTATATTCAAGTTAAGAATAATTATAAATAAACTAGCTGTAACCCACAATTTCGTTTGTGGATATATCATTTAGTGTAAATTTATTCGTTTACAGAAATAGTGATAATATATGTAACTTTTAGCTTTAACTTTTAAAAAAAAAACCTAAAACCATTGAAGATATTTTCATTTATGTTAACCTGCACTCGAAACATGGATATGAAGCCCAATTTAAAATATATTTGTCATAAATTTGGTATTTTTACTAATACTGGTCAGATAAAGATTTTTACTTTCACTTACCTATATATGAAATATACAGTAAGAAAAAGTATTGCAATCTTCAAAATTTTCTAATTGCAGTTTTCACCAGAAATAAACGTTTTAGGGTCCACTGAGTACAAATGATCAAGTCCGGCAAAAAGTCTGTTTAGCTCAAAAACGATTAGTTGTATAAAACTTAAATTTAATTATTTAGAAGTGTATATTTCTGAGATGTTACAGCAACTTTAAAAAAAAAAAAAATTCGCTAACCAGGAGAGCCACTTTATACCATGCCTTTTGAACATTTATACGACATTCTCATGAACGGTTTTAACTATGTTGATTAAAATCTCCATATCGATATAAAATTTAATGGGCTTTAAAATTGTATAATGTAGATTTCATTCTGACTGAATTAGTTTAACGGTTTTTAAATGCCTAATTCGATATTCTTCCTTAAAAGTATTGGCCATTAATTTTGTAGATTACATAAAATTAATCATCATCTTTATAGTATTGATAAAAAACAATCTATTATGCTTTCACGTGGTTAGAAATTTAATTATCATTCAAATGCGCACATTTAATGCAAAACAAAACCTGACAATATGACAAATGGTGACTAAAAATGGTTAAAAAAATTTTGAAAATAATAAAAAAACGAAGCTTTCAGTCGCGTTTTTTCGTATACCTCATTTATACTAGCAAACTCATTTATATAATTGCTGTTGAAATGTCGATGTTGAGAACATGGTACTTTTTTAAAAATGGGAGAAATTCATTATGATGAATTCGAATGAAAATGGATGCATAATTAAAAGTATTAATCAGAAACTTTTTCATCCACGGTTTCAAATTTAAGAAAAGATAGGGTATAACTAGTAAACATAATGAGCAGCATGGTTTGCCCGATGGAATTCGGGATTGACCTATAGACATAAAAAAAAAAAAAAAAATTGTTATTTGAAAAACAATTATGAAAGGTTTAAGTAACTTTTTTTAAAATATTCAGAAGAAAAATTTACGGTTAATTGCTCTTTATTGGTATATTTTTGATAAAACTTAAATAACTCTTAATGTGTTAAGTTGAGCAGAATTGAGATTGTGGGAAAACATAGGAAATTATATCATTATGCTAATAAAGTTTGCTTTGAAATGAGATTTAATATTACACGACGACCACAGAAATACCAAGCTAATCTAGAATTAAATCCTTTACACTTTTCATTAAACAAAATTATTATTAAACAAGAGTTAAGAACTACAGTTTAAAATAAGTACATTTGACACAGGAAGATGCCTTATATATCAACAAATAAATTAAATAATCCAGAAGAGCTGGAAGATGAGGAGTTAAAAACAAAGAAGACTATTTATTACCTGTAAAATGTGCTATAAGAAGGTTAAATTATCCAACTGAAAGGATTATGTGATTAGGGGTTGTCAAATTTAATAGTTGAGGCCATTTGTGTTTAATACTGATGAAGATGAAGGGAATTTCCATCCCTAGGATTGAATCGATTCATAATTAGAGCTTTATAAAAGACTGATTGAACGGGAAACGGACTATTAATTTTATGTTAAATAATTTCGAATAAAAAAGCATTTACCTCTAAATTATTTAATTATTTACCTCTCAGAGCATGGAAGAAAGCTTTTTTTATATAATTAATTTTTGGTTACTCTATGTTGACAAATATATCTTTATATGCATCAGAAGTCATATTTTTGTATAGGTAATCATAGATACACCACATAATGCAAAGATAAGGAATGTCTGAAGAATGGAGGGAATGGAAGGCTAAATAGAATTAAGGGTATTCGGTAATTTTAGAGAGAAGAATTTTAAATGTTTACTAATTAAGAAATCAATAAAGATATTTTTATAAATAAATTGGATTTAAGAATTTTGAAAAAAAAGAAAAATTCCAATGAGATACTGAGTGCGGGCTAATCCATTTAAACTCGTCCAATTTTCATTAATTTTGGAGCTTAATATTTTTGATTTTAATGATTTTTGTAACCAGTTATGAATAAAATAAAATTTGGAAAAAAGAAGGCAAAATCACCTTCCTTCGTGGTTTTTCAGCACCTTCTCTACAGGCAATGTTCAAAATTGGTTTTAGTTGTATTCTATAAATTTTCTTTCGGCAAATACCTGTGTCTACCAGAAGGATTCAAGAACCGCGTTACCGTAACTATTTTGAAAGTGTTCCTCGGAAACTGTTCCTTCCTCATTTCAATTTTTTAAATTGTTTTCTATCTTTTTTTTCTTTTTAGAGAAAATTCTAGTCGTCCATAGTTTAATTTAGCTTTTTTTGCCATTAAAGGCCTGTTGTAATATTTATTTAATTTATAAATTTTGTTATTATATACCTTTATTTATTTTAGTTTCATTTTATGTAATTTGACTTTTCTTTTGTATGTATATATTGTATGAATGTAATCTTATAGCGGTATTAATATTGTCCATTGTGACAGATTGTAATATATCGGAATAAGTAAATATTAAAAAAAAAAAGTCTGTAACGTTAACGGGTCAATACATTCGAAATCATCCAGACCTTGCCGCTCAATATTTTTGATTTTGATGATTTTTTAACCAGTTATTCTCTATCCTTTCATGAATAAGCAGTGGCTAGCCAATGTATGAAAAAATAATCAAAGGTTAGTATGTTTTTTCTATGTGGACTTTTAACTTAGTATCATTTCAAAAAAAGAATTAACCACTTTCTTTACTTTTTAGGTAATGAGTTGTGAGAACAAAAGATATAAAGCATATCCTTTTCTTATTGTCAGTTTTAGTTTGATTCGATAACTGCAAAATTATTTTTTTTTTTAAATTTGTAAAATTGTTTTACCAGTCGGGAAGCATACTTAAAACGGCTGCACCACTAAACGTATTACCTAGAAAAAAAAATGTATGCTCGTTTTTTAGTTTTTTTTTTGTTTTATCAAATCCATGAAAGGATAGAGGAGGAGAATCACTGATTAAAAACACCCGACTAACAAATTCTTATCTTTTTGCTCGGGAGCACGTGCCCCATAGCCAGCATTGCGATGGAGCCCTCTCGATTGCTCACATCTACAAGAATGTCCATATTATTTGGCACAGCTTAACAAAAAATGACCCATCCCGGATATATCGAGAATCCTAGGAAATAATGAGGATTGAATTAAATTACTTTTTACTTTAGTTCGAAAAAATTCTGTACTGCCGAAATTATAAAACTTAACTTTATTTATATATATTAATTATTTGTGTTTAGTATTATAATTGTTTCTTCTTTTTATAGAGGGTTAACAAATATACAATTATCCGTATAGGCGTTGATGACCTTGATGTTTTACGCCTCAAAGCCCTAACAAACAAACAAACATACTGATTAAAAAATCATTAAAATAAAAATGTTGAGCGGCAAGGTCTGGACGATTTTGAATGGATTGACCCGTGCACGTTCCATGCTTTTAAAGGCGTTTAGCAAAATAAGCTAAATTAAACTATAGACGACAAGAATTTTTCTCTAAATAAGAGATAGAAGAACATAAAAAAACATTGATATGAGGAAGGAAGAATTTCCGAAGAACACCTTCCAAGTAGTTACGGCAACGTGGTTCTCCGTCCGTAGGACACAGGTATTTGACAAAAGATAATTTATAGAATGCAACGAAAACCTATTTTGAACAATGTGGAGTAGGTGCTGAAGGTGATTTTACCTAGACAGAAAAAAAAACTGGATTATGCTGTCCGAATAGACCAGGAGGGAAGATCCTAAAAGATCTGGTGGAAGGAATGATTTAGAGCTGCTGAGCTAAGCTTAAATGAAATGACACCCAGGCTTTAGATTTGCGGAGTATTCTCAACAAATACAATCAGGAACTAAAGACAATAGAAATGACTTAAAGGCTTTAGTTTCAAGAAGCTATTACTCACAGTTTCTTCTCCCATCTGAGTGATTAGAACAGGCACTCTTTTGTCATTAAGTGTCAAAGAAATCCCATTAAAAATAACCTCTTATAAAAAATATATATGTCGGGGTCAAGAAATGAACCACAGTAATATTTTTTTTTTTAAATCCATCAGAACTCAGAGACGTTAACAATGAAAGCACACTTAAAAAACTTTGAAATAAAAAAAATTGTTAAAGTTTTATGTTCCAATGAAGAACTTACAGATTAACAGGATAGCTTAACAGCTCTGCTGCCTTGAAAAGTTTCCTTACCTGGAATATAAAAAAATATATATTAACAAAGTTTCAATAATCATATGCGCAATAAATAATGGTACACAATATAAATACGAAACAATTTCATTAAAAAAAATGTGGTGCGGGCAACACACGACTTTCACTTACCTCCATTTTTAAAATCAATGAAAGAATTTTCAAATACAGTTAGAGATAAAAATACGTGAAATTATTAAGGAATTAATCAAATTGAATTTATATAGAAACATGTGTTTTATTAAAAAATCAATTATATTATTATCTTAAATAATCAGTAAGTTTTATCTTCTTTTCATCACTCTCCAATAACTTTTAAAAGCTTGTGTATGAGATGATATTTTTTCTAAAATCTTTAGCTTTCCAACGGTATATCATACATGTATATTACTGCTCTTATGTTCAAAAACGAAAAATTGCATTCAAAAAATATTTTTTCTGTTTTCTCCTTTAGTTGGGTATCGAATTTATTCAATTTATATAATTACCAGTTTTTTTATCAGCGTTAACAAGATAATCTAGTTATTATTATTGAATCTACAAAATTAAAGGTACTTTAGGGGAAGAAAATTTAAAATATCGGCATTTAAGCCCTGTCAAACCATTTTTATCTAATATAAAACCTACATGATATTAAAGCCCATTAAATTTTACATCGATATAGCGAGTTTAATCAAAATCGTCGGAACCGTTTTTGAGAAAATCGAAAAAAGGTGCAAAATGCATGGTATAAAGTGCCTCTTCTGGTAGGCTCATTTTGATGAAAAAAGTTTTGTCACGTCTCGGGCGTATAGTTGTCTTAAGTATGAAATTTCAGTTTCATAGGACTTACCGTTTCTGCCCGGGAGTTACCACACACACACACACACACACACACACACACACACACACACACACACACACACACACACACACACACACACACACACACACACACACACACACACACACACACACACACACACACACACACACACACACACAGACACAGACACACACACACAGACCTTTTTGTGGGACTTGGTTATTCGGACTCAGGGGACCCTAAAACGTGTATTTCCGTTGAAAACTGGAATTCGAAAATTTTCACGATCGCAATACTTTCCCTTACTATATATAGTAAGTGAAAGTAAAACGTTGCAAATTATTACACAATGGTTTATTATTTCCAAATAACAATATTAATTTATAACTGTTTATAAAGCTGTAGATAGGCAATTAAGTAATATGAAAAGAAATAAATAATTCAAAGGAAAAAAGGAAAATGGCTATCACCACTGCTAATTTTAAAACGCTGTATCTCGGCTAGTACTTAAACAATTTCAAAGATTCTTTTTTCATTTTGTAGAAAATTTAATTCTATATGAAGTAACACTAAAAGCTAAAATGTTTGGAATTTATTTATTTATTAATTAGGAGAAACGGACTTTTTTTTAAATTCGTTACTCGGGTTCTTATGCATCTTGAAACGAAAGCCCTCAAAATTGAAGGAGAGTAAATATATATATTTTTGGTCGATTACAAAGGTTTATTATTGAAAATAATAAACCAGGACTAACTGAAATAACTTCATATTTTTAAAAGAGGAAAGGAATATATCACATCTACTTAAACACATTGGAAGTTAATGAGGGCTGTAAACGTTAAAACGTTGCAGCAGTCGGGTCCCTTCAATATTTAATATAATATAAGGATCTGACAACACATTCATTTACTATTCTGAAGTTTGCAAGCACACATTCTAGGGGTGTCTAGAGGCTTACCTTTTTGTCGTTCTAACGATCCTCATTTTGCGTATTTTTGTACCTGCTCCTATTTTTAAATTACATTAGCGATCGGCTTGTAGTACGCCAAACGCTTATAAAGTTACTTTTTTATGTGTTGCTCATTTTGACTGAAACTGTAAAAGTGTGTTAAAATAGTAATAAAAAAAGTTTATTTTTTGCACTAAAAGCACTTTATAGACATTTTCATACTTTTTTTTTAGTCATATTTTTGTCTGAAGCCTGCTTTTCCGTTGAGAGTATTATCTGGCCCATTACAAATTTTCAAGTGTTATTGTTTTTACTCATTAATATTGACTTTCAGAAAAATTAAAACAGTATTAAAAAGTTTCTTATTTTTTATAACACTAAAGCGCTTAATAGAATTTTTCATCTCATCATTTATTGCCAAACAATATACAAACCTACTAATTACTTCATTAATATG
Source organism: Piezodorus guildinii (assembly GCA_023052935.1). Lineage (NCBI taxonomy): Eukaryota > Metazoa > Arthropoda > Insecta > Hemiptera > Pentatomidae > Piezodorus > Piezodorus guildinii. The sequence goes on along the minus strand of CM041296.1, from coordinate 110,659,191 downwards.
TACAATACAACAAAAACTAAATTAAATCCTTTTGCCCGAATGCATTTTAAAATTAATTATCTTCTAATAGACCAGAAAAACTGTCAATATCCAAAGCAAACTCAAGGGAAAAAAATTAAAAGTAATTTTTAGTTTAAAAAACGCTGCAAATTTATTATTTCCCAATAACAATATTACGGTATAAATGCTTAGAAAACTGTAGATAGGCCATTAAGTAATAAATAAGGAAAATGCCGTATCCCCATTGCTAATTTCAAAACGCTTTATCTCCACTAGTTTTTAACCAATTTCAATGATTCTTTTCCCATTTTGTAGGAAATTTAATTCCCAAATAAATTTTTGTTACTTATTCATTCATTAATTAGAAGAAACGGATTTATTTTTCGTTATTCGGGTTATACGCATCTAGAAACGTAAGCCCTCTAATTATGAATGGGGGAAATTTTTTTTTTTTGGTTGATTACAAAGGTTCATCACTGAAAATAATAAACCAAAAGCATTTATACTACTAGAATGTGTAACTATTTTATTTTATTTCGATTTTCAATTTAATTATTCAAATAAAATTTCCTGATTCCAGAACACCTTACATTTTTTCTCTATCAATTAACCGAATTATCAGGGAGTCACATCTCTTATAAGTTGTAGCATGGCCATATAAGATTTGTTTTTCTTTTTTTCTGCTTCTGTTCATAGCGTTGTCTTGATCTCAAAAGTCTTTTCGATTTTTCTCCATCTTCAATAATAACCGATATTTGGTGGAATAACAGACGGCGGAAGAACGGATTTTGTTTTCTTCGTTATTCGGGTTCTACACATCTTAAAACGTAAGCCCTCAAATGTTTAAGGGGGATATGTTTTTTTTTGGTCGAATAAAAAGGTTCATTACTGAAAATAATAAACTAAAACAATAAGGAAAACTAGTTTTACTACTATTTTACACACCTTATCGGTTTTAGTCAAAATAAGCACCATGTAAAAAAGTAACCTCATTCGCATTTCGGAGGTTACTAAGGTAATTTAATAAGATGGCTAGTACGGAGCACGTAGTTAACAAAAAGCTTCTAGACACTCCTAAGATTCTTGCCCAACACAGTGCAATAAGAAAACGCAACACTGTCGAGTACCTATATGCAAGACACATGGGTCGAAAGGTACTAATAAGAGCATAATCACAGTTAAAAATCGATATAAATGTGTTTAAAATTATCCTATAATTTTTTTCAGAGCTTATTTTCGCAGAGAGCTGATTCGCCTATATGCGGGAAATTAATTATTATAGATAAGAAGGAGGAATGGGTTAAGATGGGACCGTGAGATTGGGTGATAAATAAAAGGGATATAAATAGGGACATGGGACAAAGGAATATAAAAGGCTAAGGGTAAGGGTGGAAGTTAAGCCGAGATAGCCTCGGCCTGCTAGATCCAGCCTAGATAGCCCGCCATTACCATAGAGAGTACTTATCCTCATCTAGCCTATTCATGTATCTATTTATCTACATCCAATTTATTCATAGTGAAACTTTACCTATATTAACTCGATAACGATCTGAATGATAAAACAAAAAATAATGAACAAATAATTCTTTCACATCGGTATGAAATAAATACCTATTATAATCATCATATGTAGTGACACAATACTTTATCGAGTCTACACTTCAACAAATAACAACGAAGTTTCACAAGTATGGCTGTTATATCTCATTTTTTCTGGAAGCGATTTATTTAAAGGGTAGTTGGTCGCGGATTCCCAGAATTACTATATTAATAAATCTTCACATATACTTACACTAAGAAATATATAGAAAGAGATATTACAGCAACTTTTTCACTGGGATCGACGAACTAGAAGAGACTGTTCATTTTGCACAGTTTTCAATTTCCTGAAAAACACTTCTAACGATCTTGATTAAACCCACTATATTGGGTTTTCATATCATGTAGGTTTCATCCTCATCGAAATAGTCTGACAAGTCTTGAATGCCGAATATTTAGATTGTCTTGGTCTAAAGAACGAATAATTTGGCGATTAATTAATCAACCATTTCATGTTGTTAGATTTGATAAAAAATGAGTGACTAACAATACGACAGAATTGGATAACTAACATCATACATCATCATATCATGTCACCTACATCATATCATGTAGGTTTCATCCTCATTGAAATAGTCTGACAAGTCTTAAATGCCGAATATTTCAATTGCCTTGCTCTAAAGAACGAATAATTTGGCGATTCAGCAATCAACCATTTCATGTTGTTAGATTTGATAAAAAATGAGTGACTAACAATTTGATAGAATTGGATAACTAACATCATACATCATCATATCATGTCACCTACATCATACATATCATGTAGGTTTCATCCTCATTGAAATAGTCTGACAAGTCTTAAATGCCGAATATTTCAATTGCCTTGCTCTAAAGAACGAATAATTTGGCGATTCAGCAATCAACCATTTCATGTTGTTAGGTTTGATAAAAAATGAGTGACTAACAATATGATAGAATTGGATAACTAACATTTGTTTCCCCCTTTTCTCTACGGGACCGGTCAGTAAGGATCACGCTGAGAATATTAAAAAGTTCTTAAATTGATTTTAACAACGGAGGTAAGAGAAAGTCCAGCAGATTTTAAATGAGATTGTGATCATATTTGCAGAATCAATTTCTCCTGATAAAGTTGAACAATTATACTTATAGGGTTGTTCAATATAGATTAGAGGTTTGCTCTAATGTAAAGAGTACTAAATTACTTTTCCCTGATATCGGGTTCTAATCCCGGCAGTGGCAGAATAATTCTTTACTCTGTTATTTCAGGCTAAGGCCCACCCTAGTACCCTTATATGACACAACCTACATGATATTAAAGCCCATTAAATTTTATATCGATTTAGTGAGTTCAGTCAAAATCGTAAGAGCCATTTTTGAGGAAATCCTAAATAGTTGCAAAATGCATGATGATATAAAGTAGATCTTCCAGTCTGCCGATGAAGAAAACGATGTTGTAACATCCCGGGCGTATAGTTTCCTCAAATATGAAATTTCAGTTATTTCTTTTTTCTTGAATATTATCTAATATTAATTTATCTCAAATAGAATTATACATATATTATAATATCTTTTAATGAATATCTCTTTTAATATTTTAACTTATACTATTTATCTTAAATTAATCTTCTATAAAATGAATATATCTGGCACTGATGACCGCGATGTTTTGTGCCATTAAAATTTTAAAAACCAACCAACCAACCAAATTGGCTTGGTTAATTAGACTTAATTAGACTTGGGGAACCCTAAAACGAGTATTTCTGTTTAAAACTGAAAGCTAGAAATTTTTCACGATCGAAATACTTCCCCATAAGCGAAAGTAAAATATGTTCAAAACTATTAAAAATGAATCAGAAAAGAAAACAATTGTAAACTGAAAATGAAATCCGATTAATCTGTAATGATACCTGTAAGATTGATAAATTGTTGTTAACCGAATTCATCGCTTAAACAGTTACTAGTAAACGCAAGCACCCTAACACAACCATGTATTTGATGAAAACATAAGGATATGAAACTTTGGTACAAGTTGGAGATCCTTTCGCTGTAATATAGCAGAGGTGTGGAAACTTAGTTCGATGGCCAGGGTACCAAGTTTTGTTAAGTGCATTCTGAAAACCCATTATTAGTTACATCAGTTAATCTTCAATTTAACATTATAGAATCCTAGTTGCTGGTATTATCCGTTCCCTTCGTAGAACTGGAAAATAAAAATATAATCCTATTGTTTTAGGATTGTCACACTAGATCCGTCTTAGAACATTTCATAATTAATGACGATCAATTCAGACAAGAAACTGTGAGAAGAATCAATATGATGTAAAAACATGATAGGTAATAAAGATACGCCCTGGAATATAGATATGATTCGGCTACCTCTAGATCCTGGCTGATTTGATGGTCAGTTCATCACATCACCCGAATCATAAATAAATCATTCTTAACCTCGCAACCGCACTGTGATCTGCACATAAACCACATCACAATAATATGAAATGATAAAGAGACCAGCTAGGTTTTATATTAGAATAGAATAGAGAAAAAAAATATTCTGGGACTGGGTCTCTTAAGGATAACAGTTTGTGCATTGAAATATGAAATAATATAATATGTTTGGCCAACAGAAAAAATTAACATAGTTATTATATAAAGTAATAAGATAGGAGAAAGATCAGTTTGATCAGATGACAGAGGAACAGGCAGGGTTCAGACGAGGTAGATCATGTTGCGATCATATTTTCACCCTGATCCAACTTGTGCAGAAAAGAGCAGAATACGACCTAGAAACTCACCTCACATTCATTGATCTCCAGAAAGCATATGACAGTGTTCCTCTGAGGAAACTTTGGGAGTCGTTAGATTTGGCAAAGATAAGTAAAGGCCTGATAAAAGCTGTAAAAAGTTTGTATAAGGGAGCCAAATCGAGAGTGAAGATTGGAACGGAATTCTCAGAGCCTTTTCCAATCTCAAAGGGCTTGAAACAAGGATGTTCCCTATCGCCAACACTTTTTAACATCTATATAGAACAGGTCTTAAAATCATGGAAAAAAAGTTGCCGGGGTATGGGAATAGAAGTCGGTAAAGACGTTCTATTCACCTTACAATTCACGGACGACCAGGTTGTCATATCATCGGATGAATTTGATATGGAATATATGTTGAGGAAGCTCGTAGAAGTATATGCACAATGGGGTCTGGAAATAAATAAGGAAAAAACTGAATATATGCCTATTCTCTCATCTGTCCCTGCTCTCTTTTTGGAAGGCTGGACGATTCCACAAAGTGATGCCTTCGAATATCTAGGCGTTACTATAGATAAGAACGCATCAATAGATAGGGACATATCTAATAAGATTGTTAACGGAAAAAGGATTATCGGGATACTAAATGGAGTGTTATGGAATAAGAAGGTTTCACTCCAAACAAAAAAGAAGATATTCCACTCCTTTTTGGTTGCCACTACGCTATATGGATGTGAATCTTGGACAGTGAAGAAATCCCAACAAAAAAAATTATTACCCCTGGAGATGGATTTTTGGAGAAGAAGTTGTGCCGTGTCTCGGTTAGAAAAAATCCCCAATAACCAAATAAGGGAAAGAGTGGGGGCCGAGCTCACCATTCTCGAAGAAATTAGTAGAAGAAGGCTGATGTGGTATGGGCACGTTATGAGAATGGATGAAGCACGTTGGCCTCTTCGATTGATTGAATACTGCCCACCCAAGAGGAGAAAACGTGGAAGACCTCGGAAAAGATGGTTAGAAGAGGTAATGGAGGATATGGCAGCCAGAGGTCTGACTGAGGACGACTGTAATGATCGAGATTATTGGAGAGACGGAGTGCTGAGGACCGGGATGTGACATCATTGCAGAACCCCGGAGAGAAGAAGATAAGATAGCAGAAAAAAAAAAAAAAATGAAATTTTCCGAAAACGATGTTGTTGAACAGAATGAAAAATAAATAAATTGACAAACAATATATACATTTAAACAGTAGGCTCTTCACTTATTTTCTTCATTAAAAATTTAATACTTAGAATTGTAATATCATAATTGTTAAGCGTCAGTTTGGGATGGCAAGAGGTACAGGAAAAGTTGGTATTTGAATGAGGATAGAGAAGTAGCATGGCGGATATGAGTAGGTAGAGATTTCCAGAGGGTAGTAGAACGGATAATAAAGGTACGATCAAAAGATTTAGTTCTTTGTTTAACAACCTAAAGGTCAGAATGGCGTGAACTTGTTTCAAGAGATTGGACTGAGGATTTAAATTGGAGGAGATTATGGATATAGGGAGTTAATGGTTTGGTAAAGGTATGATCCTAGGAAATATTTTCTGCTGGTGGGGGGAAGGAGCCACTTTAACTCGCTACATATCTTCTAGATGTACTGAAGACAAATCTTATATAGCTGTTCATGATTCGCAACAGTCTGTCTTCAAACAAAGTACAAGGAGCTTGCGAGTTACTATCGGGTTACAAAATTATTTTCGAAGGTATTCAGATTATGTATAAATCATCACATCATATAAATCATATTTAAGTCGTTAAGTATTTGATATGGCCTATTATTTCCATTAGGTACCCTGAGGAATGTTCCATATGTTGTCTGATTAAAGTGCCATACTACTATTTTTTTATTTTATTTTTTTTTCCCATCCATTAATACATATATTCCTTAATCCTGATATTTTGAGAAGTTTGAATTCACAGCTGTTAGAGAATCCGAGCAAATACAGCTGGGGGCCTTAAGAAGATTATGAAACTAAATAAATAAGAGATAAAGAAGGGTTGGGACAGGTAGCAGGTGGCTGGATCCTCTAAATCCCCACACTGTAATTGCTTTTTAGTGACGCTTTAATGTTATGCTTAGCAAGTTTGGCATGTTTTCGAATTAAGGAGAAACAACATATTTTACAAGGCCTTTAAAAGTTTCGGCCTAAAATGCTCAAGGAAGCACTGTACTTTTTTGCCCCGACTTCAGTCCATTTATTTAAATTTTTTCGGTTGGTTTTTATATTTATTTTATTTTTTCAAAACTACAAGGAGGATAGGACTCCTCCTTTCTAAAGAGAATGTTATCAGAAGACAGAGGAAGAGTTTTGCTGATGTTTTTCAACTATCGATCGCTAAGAGTTTGAGATCATTTCTGCTTTATAATCGTTCCTTTCAACAATCCTTGTCCTTTTGTTTAATCCAAAAATATCCTTCTAAGAAAATCCGATCCTAACATCTCCTTTTTATATGTTTTGCTTGAGACTGCTCATCTCTTACCGATGGTCTCATCCAATTAAGTAACGTGGATAAACTTTTTCCAGTGGACAGTTTTGCAGGTGTTCTAGAGTTGTGAAGTATACTTTAGTTTAAAAGCACAACATTGTCACTGGAAAGCTGTTTACGGGCCAGTAAAATAAGGATATTTGTGGAAATGAATTCAGACAAATCTGGAAATTGTTTTAATACCTTTTAATGGTCCTCATTGTAAATAAAAATAATTTGAGTTTGCACTATCCTAGGTTATAATACTATTCAAGTAGCTTATATTGTCATCTCTAGTTCAGAGTTTGTTAACTGGGACTATTAAGTATTTCCTGCAAGAGCTACAACGCGTGTAGAGGAAAATAGAAATTTTTTTTTAAGGATCGCAGCATCCAAATTTGGAATCTACAGAACCTTTTTGATTTAAAACTTGATGCTCTACAGATTTCATTCTAAGACTTTTTTTTTATTTGGATAGTTCTTTCAAAATTACAGGTGTTTGTTAGAGACCCAAGTTCGAAAAATGTGCCGACTTAATTTCCGACGAACGACAGTAGCGATATTACTTAACCGTATTTAATAACTAAGATGGGGATTGAAAATGAAATTAAACGCTCTTTTATGTTAACAATTTTCAGTAGGATGTACTGCTTTCGAATAATAGGTGCAAAAAATTGAGGTTTTTCGATGTCCAAAAGTTAAATTCACTATATTTGACGTTGCTAACTCACTTTATATGTATTTTGTTTTTTTCAGTTGGCGGTACGTACAGCCCTTGGAGACGCAGTATGGATTTCTAATATGCTCCACCGCTGTCTCGCGATATTTTATAGGATAGGTTCACTTTCTATTTTTGTGAGCTGTCACCAGTCTGGGAATCGAACTCACAAACTCAACCTGGTCGTACAGGGAGATGCTTTCCCTTCATCATATTAAGGGCAATAAAAAAGTATTTCTATATCCTACGATATGAAGCTAACATTATGTTAAAGTACATGAGAGTATAAGACCTAATCTACATCTTATAATCTCATGTACTTTAATATATAGATTAGAAATACTTCAGATGTACATCCGAGAGAGAGAAAAAATTATTATATAAACATAATGCTGCCTAAGTAAATTTGGTTGCTACAATAAATTGTACACCCACCCACCCCTACAATCCTTCTCGAAGATTAAAACAGCAGTATCCCCGCGAAGTTTTGTAAACATTTATACTGGAGTTCTGATATTGGTCAGATACTCCACTCATGCACTGTATGTTTGTGGCTATCCCTAACTCAGTCTCCACTGGCTCACACCAGCGATGCGGCTGAGAGAAAGGCGCTGGGATCTCTTAGATTTCGTTTTTTCCTGCACAAGTGGAGGGAAAAGCCCAGTCTGGGGTCCCTTTAGCAGATTGTATATAGTTATGATTGTATGATGTTTATTTATTTGCGACCTTTGTATTTATCTCAATTATAGGTTGTTGTTTTTATTTTATTGTATATAATATATATATATATATATATATATATATATATATATATATATTTACTATTTTATGTAATATGACTTTATCATTATTTTCTGTATATATTGTATGAATGTGTTCTCATATCACTATTACTAATGTTCATTTTGAAACAAATTTTAATATATCTCGCTAAATAAATGTATCTATAAAGAAAAATTGTACACAGCATCCTTCATTCATTTAAATTAGACAATTGTTAAAAAAAAAATGATTTTACATTATTAATTTATCTACAATTATTATTTGTATTCTTAACAATTATTTCAAACGTTAATCTAACTTATCTAATAATACCTAATCAACCTTCTTTGTGGTTATTTAATATCTACTTCACACTCCATATCTCTTTCCAGAAAAAAGACAAAAAAAATCTATTTACAAATGTATGGATTAGGACACTGCTAATCATAATTAATAAAATTCATTAAGCTCACATATTACATACTAAAAATAAATACATAACAAACTTTATCTCTTAGAGATAAAGGATTTTCCGAGCATTCTTAGCGGGACTATGACCTGAATAGCTGGAGGGTGTGATGGTGCCTATCCATTAGGAGTGCACCGCCATCCATTATCTGCCAAAATGAAAAGTGCCTTCCCGATCAAGGGAAGGTGTAGGCTTGAATACCACCAAGGTGTATCTTATCCTTTCACACTTTTTTCTCAAAAAGGACATGACATCACATTTATAAATTAGGGAATCATCTTTTATAAAATCACTACTTTTAAAAAATAAATATAATCACTTTCGAAATAATATTTCTTATAAGCATACATATATATTAATTTAATCAAAAGATCCTTTGCAGTTCTTTGGAGGGGATGTAAAATGGTGGTCCAAGGCCCGTGCGAAATCAGGTACTTGTTAAAAATCCCTACACTAATTAAATCTGGATATGATCGGTTAATTTAGTAATCCCATTTTAGCATCGTCCGATAGGCCACATTAGCATAAAAGTTACGTTAAATAAATCAACAAACTAAATTAATTAATTATTTTTTTGTAAAACTACAGATTTTCCCTTCCTTTATCTTATTCATTTTTATTTATTTATATTCAGTTTGATATTTATTTGTTTCTATATCATCAAACAATATCATCCTTATTATAATAAGGATTAAATGTAATAAACGTGGTTTAAAAAGTTATGATAAAGGAACATTATTAACAAAAATTTTTTTTTTAATTTTATTTAGGCCTTTGACCGAGTCTGGCACCCAGGACTGTTGTACAAACTCCATAAATTCCTCCCTCCTGCTTACTTCCTCATTATTCAAACCTACCTCTCTAACAGATCCTTCAAAATAAATCACAATAGTTCCCACTCATACCTTTTCACTCAGTCTGCTGGTGTTCCTCAAGGCAGTATCCTGGGACCTATTTTTTACACAGTCTTTGCAGCTAATAACCCAACCCATCCCCACACTTTCCTTTCTACATATGCTGATGACACCTGCGTGTTATCAGTTCATAATGATCCATTTATCGCCTCTCAAACTCTTCAAGCGCACATCGAAGACCTAGAAGTATGGTTTCAGAACTGGAGAATCAAAATAAATTCCAACAAATCCCACAAAATTACCTTTACCCTTCGTCGTAAGCCTATGACATCCTGTCCTACAGTGTCCTTTAATAATATTCCGCTTGTCCCGGTTGAACAGAGCCGATATCTAGGACTGCACCTTGACAAACGCCTTACTTGGAACCCTCATACAAGACTAAAACGACAAGAAACTGCACGACGTTTTAGACTACTTCAATACTTACTAGACAAACGTTCTAATCTTCCACTTAACTACAAAAGACTCATCTACATGACTATTATAAGACCTATCTGGACTTACGGAATTGAGCTATGGGGCTCCACCAAACCATCCAATTCCTCTCGTATCCAACCCTTACAATCCAACATCCGTCGTAAAATCCTCAACGCTCCTTACTTTGTCACTAATAAGCTCATCCACAAAGATCTTGATGTTCCCTATGTTACTGTTTTGGCCCGAACCAGGTATGAATCTTTCCATGCAAAACTCCATTCCCACTCTAACCCACTAGTTTCTACCCTATCTTCCTCTTCGATCCCTGATAGCCCTCCGAGGCGTCTGAAAAGAAGATGGCCTCGAGACCTTCTTGTTTAGATTGACTACTAGTGTGCTGCCAATGGGCAGTCTCTCTTCATGTTTTTTTATGTATTTTATCTTTACCAGCATATTTACTATTTGTATTACAACTGTATTGTACAATACATCTAGTAAATTAGCTGTTAGAAAAACACATGAATTGGCAGCACTCCACTGGGTAATATAAACTTAAAGGTCTCGAGGCCATCTTCTTTTCAGAAGCCTCGGAAGATTGTCAGGAATGGAATAGGAAGCTAGGATGGAAACTAGTGGGTTAGAGTGGGACTGGAGTTTGTCCTGGAAAGGATTGATACCTCGTGCAGGCCAAATCAGCTACATAAGGTTAAGGTCTTTATGGATAAGGTTATTTGTGACTAAGTAAGAAGCATTGAGGATTTTGGATTGTAAGGATTGAAGACGGGAAGAATTTGGTGGTTCAGTGGGAGCCCCTAAGCTCAACCCCGTCCAACAAGTCCAGATAGGTCTTATGATGGTCATGTAGATGAGTCTTTTGTAGGGTAAGTGGAAGGTTAGAGCGTCTGTGTTGAAGTAACCGAATGCGGCGATTAAGAAAATATGGTGAGTAAATGCACAATAACCCAAAAGAAAAGTCAATACCCCGAAACTTTAGATTATTAGTAATTTTCATAAATTAATGAGTTATTGAAGATACAAAAATTGAATTAATCTTAATTGATTTTATTTTTACCTGAATGGCATAGTGATAGGTACTAAATTAGCCACTTTTATGTTAGATACCATTTACAAGAATTTAAAAAAAAAAAGTTTAATATCTTAAAACATTGGGGCTGAACATCTCCCAACTCCACTCTTGTTCTTGTTGTTCTTGAAAAGGGTTTTGTTTACTTTGGGTAAAAGAAAAAAAAAATAATAATAACGTCATTTATAATATAAACCAATATCATCAGATCATCATCTAATCAACCAAGTAATTAACATGATTAATAACCTGGATGATGGCTAAAAGGGTAATGTTGAATATGAGGGCAATAAAAAGGAAAATAAAATAAAAGAGTGAGTGATAGAATAGGGCAAGATGCTAATGGTAGGAGCGGGAATGAATAGTGGATGCCGGGTAAAAGGCCCTTTACAGCCACACAGCTGTCAGCTCTAGGGCCGTCCCCACTTGAATAAACCTTTTAAACATGAATAATTTTCCAATTTATAATTGTATTTCACTCGCTCCAAATGGCACGACAGAAAATTGGATTCCGTCAGATCCACTCAAGGTATTTAATGAAAAGTTTTCGCTCCATACCTCAAAACAAATAGCGGCTCTGATAGGTTATAATTTTATGAAAAATGTTTAAAGGGATTAGTTATTACAAGCATGCAATGGCCCAAGACATTAAAGAAATTTAGTAACAATATTTATATCGCGTTCTATATCTTCTCTTATCTTCTTCTGTCTATATCTATCTATCTATATATATTATACATACATATTATATATCATATATATATATATTATATATATATATATATATATATATACATATACACGAGGCATGTTTTTTAAGTAAGTACTGTTTAGGAATTAAAAAAGGACGTGCAAAGATATAGCAATAATTTTATTTTTACATGAAAACCAGTACCTCAATTTACTTTTCTACATAAATTCCATGAATTTTCTTTATCGTATACGTTGTTTACTGAGTGTTTAAGATGCCTTCGACAATCGTGAGTCCCACTGATTGTGAAGTACGGGCTGTTATACGATTTCTTAGTGCTAAAGGCGTAAAACCGATCGATATTCATCGTGAGATCGTCGAAGTTTACGGACAAAACATTATGAGTGATGGAATGGTAAGGAAATGGGTAAGAGCATTTAAAGGTGCCCGCACAAATGTGCATGATAAAGAACGGAGTGGGCGTCCTTCGGTCGTTAATGAACATTTGGTGCAGAAAGTGGACGAAAAGGTGAGAGAAAACAGACGCTTTACAATTTTATCATTGTCCGGCTGCTTTCCTCAATATTCTCGTAGTGTTTTGTATCGCATTGTGACCGAGAACTTGAATTGCCGGAAATTGTGTTCACGTTATAAAATACTAGTTACAATGGGGTAGGTTATTTGAATTCATTGTTGCCATTGTACAGTATTGTAGAGGTTATATTCTTCCATACAGTACGCAAGATCTATATTGGGTTGTGTCACATGAAATGTCCGTTTTCAAGGTAAAGGATTTTTATTAAAAATACGATATGAAAACAAGATAATTTTATTCAAGTATTTACCTTATTTTTCTACACGTTTTCCCAACGTGACACCAACTTTTTTCCTCCGAACTGAAACTCACGTTCTTTGAAAAACTCATGAGCTTTGAAGTGAAACAAAATCTGAATACGCACTTTTCACTTGATCATCATTTTCAAAATGTTTTCCTTTGACGAGGTTGTCTAAATTTCTGAACAGATGGTAAGCTGTTGGAGACAAGTCGGGAGAATATGGTGGGTGCGAAAGAACTTCGTAGTCCAGTTCTTTCAATTTTTGCACGGTATGATTTGAAACACGGTCTTGCCGCTCAGTGAGATCATGAGTGTATCGAGCTTTTTCACTTTCCCAAATGTCTGGAAACGGTAGATGCACTTGCATTTAGTTGTTCTGAGAGTCCATTAACTGTTTGGTAGGGGTTTCTTTCTACTGTATGTTTGAGGACATCGTTGTCTATTACGGACGGAGGTCTTCCTCGGGGCAAGTTTTCCAAGTCGGTATCCCCAGCTGAAAACTTAGCAAACCAACGGCGAATGGTCCGTTCATTAACACTCCCTTCTCAAACGCCTTGCAAATATTTCTAGCGGCCTCAGCTGCTGAATGGCCGAGTTTAAACTGTACAAAAATATTACTCGAAAATCGCGTGTTTCCATGTTCATGTTTGGAGGTATACTAAAAAGTGGGTAATTGATTGGGAAGCTAATGTTTATAATACAAAGGTAGAGGATTAGTAATGTTTACTTTAAATATGTAAACATTCGGAAGAAAACAACGAGACCTGCAAAATCCTTATATGTATTTCAGAAACTATAAAAACGGACATTTCATGTGAAACAACCCAATAGAAAAACGTACCAATTACGTACTCAACAGTAAGTAAGTAAGTTGTTAAATAAATGGAAAGTCGTTATAACTAATATTGTTATTAATTAGTTTATACTTTTAGATCATTTCATGAAAACAGTTGTTCCAATGTAAACTAAAGGGAGTCCACAGAAACTAAATCAAACTTTTAAAATGTATTTTAAAGAGTTCACATATGCAAGTTCAGCAGCTAGCAGCATCCAGCACGACGACAGGGACCACTACTCCCTCCAGCAATCGTCACCCCACAACGAACCACCAGGCTCCGGTGTGTGGAAGGGTATTCCTCAGCAGCCGTTTTCAGGAGAAAATTAGTCGCAAATTTTTCAAATAATAAGAGGGTTGAATAATCTTATCCAGCCTCTTTTGAGCATTCTACAAGACCTCGCTCAGCTGACTAAAGCAATGAACCTTCGAAATGGCCCCTAATCCAAATAACCATAGACTCATGAACACCACATGACAGCATTTAATTAGGTTAAACATGATGGCTAACTTACATAAAAAAATAAAAACTGACGAGAAGACGTGCTGCTGGGAACTGTTCTCCCTCATGCCAGTTTTCTGTTCTCAACATGTTATTACTTTGTTAATTTTTTAAATTACATTTACTGGTTGTCACAATAATGCTGACAGGTGCGAATTAATAAATTAAGTTAAAAAAGAAAGCATTTTAAAACTAAAACATTAAAAAAATCATTTTTATCACACGAGTAGCAAGTTCAGATAGACACTCTTGTGGATTTAAATATGTGAAGTTTAAATTACTACCATTTAGTATTGAAATCAAGTATTCTTTGTAATCCTTACCATAAAAAACATTCCTGAAACTATTTTCAAAATGTTCCCAATTGATAAATTTAACTTTATTTGGTTTGAACCAGCAATAGGTACTCATAGTATTGACTAAATTTAATTTAATTGTTCATTCAACCCACCTTAGGAAATTCTCAATTAATTACTTTTTTTTGGATAAGATTTTTATAGATAGATTACCAAAATATTTAGCTAACGTAATTAAAATGATTTTAAATCTCTTAATTAATAAACGGAATTAAATAGGAACCATTTAACATAACAATAATAAATGAACTATTGAACTGAACCCATATTCTATTAGCGAATTCATGTTTCTAATATCTGCCGATGAGTAAATTATAAAATAAACATAATATTTTCTTTCTTATAATTAGAGCACTTTCCATTACACTAAATTCACAATACAAAAGTGATTAACTCTTAATTAGTCAAACTGTACTTTTTAAATATATATGGCAACCGATTTAAATTGCACCCGTGCGCAGTGGAGGCGGGTCGGTGGTATTAAATAAAAAGTTCTTACTAGTAGTTATAGGGCAATATCTCTCTAACGAGGGTGGTTTCATTACCATTCCATCCGGGTTATAACTACGGTCCTGTGATAACGGCTTTGATTTTATTTCCTAACTATTCATAAAACGAAATGAGTCCACTTCGAATGGACAAAGAATTTCCGATCCGATTGCAATTGCCGGAATCCCCATAACAATCATACTCAAATCCACCTCGGCGAACCAATAAGAGAGGTTTCATTTGATAAGAGTTGAGAGTCCGGAACGGAATGCTCATAACGCAATCCGATTTAGTTATTCATTTCATCGTTCATTATTTCGATAAACAAATCAAACAAAAAGTTAATTATATTGAATAAGTATGGTCATAAACATTCATAATGCAGTACATCATTAAACTTTGCGTATCTCTTAAGAGGTTTACAGTGCCTAAAGCGTTTTTCACCTTTATGAAGTATAAATGAATAAACGAAATTGGGGTTCTCCGTTTATTAGGACGCACCTCCCCAGAATGAAAACCGTGGATAGGGAGGCTCTATACTCCAGAGTAACTATTACGGGGAAAAAATGTCTAGTTAAACTTGAACCCTCTGGCAGAGCTACCTTACCCTTAGATGCCACTAAATGGCGTTGTGCCCTCAATTGTGTTTCTGACCGCTAGAGGGCAGCACTTAAAATAGGTTAAGGGCCCTGTTCCCTTTACAATGTCGGTTAAGATATTATTTATTCCAGATGTTTTAGTAAGTATAGGAATGCCTGCATGACTGCTTAACAACCCAATGCTGCCATTACAACAATTACAATTTTATTACCCGCCATCCTCATCTTCTCTGCCCGGGTACCTCCCTGCAATTGTATCCCTCTCTCCTCCTTATTAGAAAATACATTAGAAAATGTAAAGAACTTAACATCACATGTAAAACTAGAGCTGTTAGAGGAGACCAAATAGGGATGAGATCAAGTAGTTGAAATATTCATTCTCAAAAGAACAAATGTCTACCTAACTAGCAGAAAATACTCACATTCTTGAGTAACAAACATCAGCATGGTTATGTAGCTCATTTTTTAAGAACTGCATTATTCTAGCGAAGTATTGATAATTTACAAGAAGAAGGGAGGATGTAAGGGAAGAGGCAATGTTAGAAATGTTGGAAGAAGAGGAGAGAGAATATTAGGATGAGATATTCCTCGCCATAGCCGAGCGTAGCCTGGGCCCAGGGGGGCCATCCTCCTTCCGCCAGGGGACATTTTTAACAGACCCTTCCTCGCTTCGGGAGGCAATTCCAAAAATAAAACCGAAATAATGATCTCATCTCTCTTATCTACTCTCATCTCCCAACATGTATTTTTCATAAAAAAAAACATGTTCGACTAGACCTTGGGATAGTATTGAAAAATATAGCATCAGGGATCGACATCAGAGAATAAAAACATTCTTAGGAATGATTGATGCTGCTAATAGTGACTGTTGGAATGAAAATGGATGGTCCTTCTCCGAAAAACAAGACATCATTGGAAGGATCGAAGGGCGGGGGCCTAAAGGCTAGGCTACTTGGGTTGGATGCCGCATCATTTGTCAAATCCGCTCCGATGAGCTCCACCAGCGGCTTATTTCATGAAAAATTAATGAATTAATTTATTTTAACTGATAGCATCATTATGCTTCTTCTTATTATTATTAATTCCCTATTTAAGATTTTAAATATTTTCTTCTAATTTACAACAGTATAAACAAAATACAATAAGTGTATGTTGTAATGTATTGAGGATACTGAGGGATGGAAATTCTTTATTAGAGAACTATTATATTAATTAAATAAATGTTAATAAGCCTTTGTAGGCAAGAGATCAAAAGGCGTTTACCTGAATGCATGGGGGCCCACAGCGATACCTCGGGAAAATTTCTAGACCATAGGACAAAGGACCCTCGGCGTAGGGTACTTTCCATATCTGCCCCGCCCGAGGTGACAACGATGAGGAGGAGATTCGAAAGAGTCAGTCAAGTTATATCCTCAAGAAGAGGCAGTCTTATTCCATCCTCAAGAAGATGTGAGTCGGGTACCATCTAGAAGAAGAGGAGATGGCCGTCGGGGTTCTGAGAGCAGCTGGAGGATGATGCCGAGAAAAAGGACCTAAGACTGATTTCACCTTCGCCAGCCGGTTAAGTGTTTCAAAGTTATATCGTTATTTGTAATATTGTATGGCAAATGTAGTAGTGAAAATGTCCCTCAGTATTCTCAATTAAAGTTCTAGGCAATGTATTAATATAATTTATATGTGTAAGTTAATAATTATAAAAACGTATTAATTGAATCTTGTTTACTTTAATCTTATCCTGCATGCCACCTCTTGGATTGGTAAACACGATACCTTTGGAAAAGAAATCCAATGTTATCCTTAAATATAGTTTATATATAGATTAAATATATTAAGTAAGCTAGTTTTTTAAGGTACCGCTGCCTTAGAAAAACAGCCGGTTAAAAACATAGCAATGTTAACAATCACAATTAATCTAAAATATACAAATCTCGTGTCATATTGGTCGTACTCCGAAACGGCTCAACCGATTTTTATGAAATTTTTTTTGTATAATTTATAAGTATGAGAGTAGGTTCTGAAGTATATTTCATACCGCTAAATGATTTAGGTGTCCCCTAGTAGACATTTTTTGGTTTGGCATAAACAATACTTATAACCCCAAACTTTCACCCTCCATCTCTCACGCTCGCATGTTTTATTCACGATTTTAGTTTTTTTTTCTATAAAAATATCCAAACAATTCAACTATCGTTTTACAACAATCTGGTGCAGGTAACACACGACTTTCGCTTACTTCGGCTGTTAAAATTAAACTAATTCGTCACTTAACATTAGATTTTTACGAATTTGTATATAAGATGATATTTTTTCTAATATCTTTAGCATTCCAACAATATATTATACATTTATATTACTCTTTCTACGCTCAAAAAAACGTACCTTCGTTATATTTTTTATTTTATTTAACAATCAAAATATTCACTAGAAATAATTTATATGGCATCAAAACATTTTTCTGGTCAGCTAGTATTTAATATATTTAATTAAGAATCTTACTGAAAATATTTACCTTGTGCACATGGAGTTGAGAGATTAGAGTTCGAATGTAAAATTCTGATTAATTCCTTCTTACTTTCAACTATCGTCAATGAATACTTCGTCAATATTCCTGAAACGTCGGAAATCTGTTTCTGACGGAAACCATGTTGTTAATATTTTAAATATTAAAAGTGCATTGGATTCATTTTTTTTCTAATGTCGCTCTGTCGTGACTTGAACGATTTTAAATATTGAATTTTCAAGATGGTGTTTAAACATTTTTGATATTATTTTTCGCTAATCAACTCTTCACAAAGAATAAAATGAATATATTGAAGTAGGGAATTTCAATTAAATCAGAGGGTAAAATTAAAGCGCCTGCCTTCTTTTGTCTCAGAAACACACTAAAGTGTCGCCCTCTTCAGCCTTAAGACAAGGCTTAGGTACAATTTTGCGATAC
This sequence comes from Piezodorus guildinii, assembly GCA_023052935.1. Classification (NCBI taxonomy): domain Eukaryota; kingdom Metazoa; phylum Arthropoda; class Insecta; order Hemiptera; family Pentatomidae; genus Piezodorus; species Piezodorus guildinii. The sequence goes on along the minus strand of CM041296.1, from coordinate 110,640,769 downwards.
AGGCTGATTTTCGGAATTTCGACTTGTATAAAATAAAGGTCGTGAATAGAAGTGTATAGATGTGTAGACGGCGATTGATGGTGCCAGCATTGACCCTCCGGATTGGCTATGCCTTTTATCTATCCTTTTTTTTTTTTTAAACATATTTATTGATATTTACAACTGTATAAAATAAAAATACATCTAGTAAATGTGATGGTAATATACAAAACTGTCATGAAAAACATGTAGAGACACTACCCAGTGGCAACACTCTAAAAATATTTTAAACTAGAAGGTCCCGGAGCCATTTCCTTTTCAGGCGCCTCGGAGGATTATCCGGAATTGAAGAGGAAGAAAGGATTGATACTAGTGGGTTAGAGTGAGAATGGAGTTTGTCATGAAAGGTCCGGGCCAAATCAGTAACATAGGGAACATTAAGGTCTTCATGGATAAGTTTATTCGTGACAAAGTAAGGAGCGTTGAGGATTTTACGAAGGATTTTGGATTGTAAGGATTGGATGCGGGAAGAATTTGATGGTTTAGTAGAACCCCAAAGCTCTACTCCGTAAGTCTAGATTGGTCTTATAATAGTCATGTAGATGAGCCTTTTGTAGTTAAGAGGAAGGTTTGATCGTTTGTCTAGTAAGTGTTGAAGTAGCCTAAAGCGGCGATATCTATCCTTCAAATCAGAAAATAAAGACAAAACATCATTTTTACCAAAATAATGTCCAAATTACTACGAGGGTTAGATTGAAGTTATGTTGTTGTTTTTTTAGATTAGTAAACACTTTTAGAATACGCTTTGTAAAGAAAACTAATTTTTGTTATTGTAATGCTCCAACAATTTTTTTTTTTAGATTAAACTTTAGGTGGATCTTATATCCAACTCAGCAACAAACAAAAAAATTATGTTAAAAAAAGCCGTCTGTTCTCCGTTGATGTTCCGTGTATTTAACATAATAGTTGAGTATTTCTTGTATAACTTTAACTATTTTAATGACGTCGGATTAAAGGTATAAAATGGTTGTGGATAGTGAAATACAGGTTAATGGAAACTTGTTTTCTAAAAAGAAACTGATGACAATTTTTCTTTAGACTTTCAATACTAACCCAAATAAAAACCCATATGTCCAAGCAGCCGATCTGGAAATAAAAAAAATAATAAAAAGTACTAACATCGAAAAACTTTACCGTATTTATTTTTCTTCACTTTAAAGTTTAATTCATTATTTGAAGGCGAACCCAGGAAGGATAGAGACATTTAAACTATATTCACATAGTAGCGATTATGTTTAAAAACGTTGAAAATATTTGTCTAAACATTATTTTTAATTTGAAAATTTAATAGGATAAACAATATAAAGAAGTTTTATTGTAATGTAGGTATCATTATATACATACACAGCACATCACGTGTCGATATCTATGAGATATATCCAACGCATACGCCATGATACTCTAAAATAAAGGTAACAGATCATTTATTATACAATCTGTGATATTATATAAAAAAAGGTATATAAAAAAGCATTACTCTATTATTTTATACCATGAAATTTAAATGTTGTGTAGTGGATGATAAAATATTTAGTTCTTTTTTAAATATATATAATGTATTCCTTTTAGTTACTTTCGGAGCAAAATATTTGCTTTTAAAATATTATAAAAATGTTCAAAAATGAAAGTAGACTAGAATAAAGCAAAATAAATACAGATAATACTTGAATATTTAAAAAAAAATTACCATTACGCTAAATTTCGAACCTAAACAGGACATAAAACTTTTGAATACAGTTATCTCTTAATTATAAGGTATGTATGGTGTAGAGAACAGCTAGAGCACTGGAGAACTTATAAACAATATTGAAGCATATTTTTTTATACACAACTAAATGAGTAAAATGACAGACGGGTTGGAGACAGACCTAACAGGTAATATTGCCCAAGGCTCCGATAGCCCAACTGTCATCGGCTACTCACTCCTCCCCATCATTTCCTGCTTAAAATTGCTTTCAATAGCTCTCTCCAGCCTACCATCTCCGACATGGCCCATCAACCTGCATCAAACTCAACGTGCATTAATAATTAACGGCAGAGTTTGAAAGTCGAACCTCAATAAACTGTCGAATGGACTCGGTTAATTTTTTTACACTATACATATAGCTTTATTATTAAACAATATTTTTTTAAGGAAAGAAATCCTTTAAGGTGAAAAATGAAAAATCAGCATTATTTGAATCAATAAAGTGGACGTGAAATAAAAAAAGAAGCTTGAAAAAGGATTCATTACATAGTATAGATTCGTACTGGTTCTCGCCCGGTGGCTCAGAACATTTGAAAAGCAAGATTTTTGCAACATATTTCAGTAACCACTTTATAAAGGCTAGGCGAGAACTAGGAGCTATCTATGGTTTTAAAATATGGATGCACTGTCCTCACAACTTAGGCGGATGACACTTGTGTGTTATCCATCCATAATGATCCAACCGCTGCATCCCAACCCCTTCAGTCCCACATCACAGCCATTGAGAAATGGTGTCAGAACTGGAGGATTAAAATAAATCCTAATAAATCCCACCAAATTACCTTTACCCTTCGTCGCAAACCGATGACCTCCTGCCCCACTGTATCCTTTAATAATACCCCACTCATACCTGTTGAACAAATCCGATACCTAGGACTCCATCTTGACAAACGTCTTACATGGAATCCTTACACGAGACTGAAACGACAAGAGACTGTCAGTAGATACTGATTACTACAACACTTACTCGACAAACGTTCAAAACTTCCAATTCATTACAAAAAGCTCATTTATGTTACCGTCATCAGACCCATCTGGACATATGGAATCGAGCTTTGGGACTCTACTAAGCCATCTAATTCCTCCCGTATCCAACCCTTACAATCCAAAATCCTAAATGCTCCTTATTTCGTCACAAATAAAATCATCCATAACGATCTGGAATATTAACATTTGTTACAGATCTTTCTTGTACCGGATATACCACTTTTAATTCCAAACTCCCAACCCATATAAACCCTCTTGTCCGCAACCTATCAACCTCACATATTCCTGACAACCCTCCTAGGCGATTGAAAAGAAGACGGCCTCGGGATCTACTTACTTAAATAAACATCGAAGTTCTACCGCTGGGTAATTTCTTCACAAGCCTTTCACGCCCTTTATTCTAATTCAACAGTTTTACTTATTGTATTTATGTTAATACAGTTGTAAAATTCAATAAAATATGAATTTAAAAAAAAATGGTTGAAAGTGCTCTTAATGTTAGGTTTTTGGTTTGGTAGCTCAGTCTTTTCGTCATGTGAGATTTTTTTTCATATTTTATAAAAAAAACTGTATAAAGTCACAATATGAAATAAATAAATTACATTGGTAATTGGTTACCTACATCTAACACTAAAAGAATGTAGGCAAAACGTGACTTTTTTTCATTAAAAAGGATATAGATACTAAACAATAGGTTCTGGCGACAAATGTTAGTAAGGAAATAACTCCAAATTTTCAATGCAAGCAATACCAACACAGCTTTTTTGACACAGAGCGTGCCAATAAAGCCCAAGAACTTAATGGATGAAGCAAAACGTGACTTTTTTCATCCGAACCAATATAACTCCTACACATTAGGCCCTAGTGGAAAATATTATAAAACAATACACTCTACTAAAATTCTGACAAGGAAACTGTCGACAATTTTTTGATCCAACACCCATTGAGCTAGAGCGTATTAAACTGAGGGGAAAAAGCGATAGACAATGAAAGTTACAGGCCCTACATTTAAGACATATCCATGCCAAAAATATTTAAAACTATCGTAGGTAGAAATAATCAGGAGATTAAATAAAAAAAAGCCGTTTTTGAGAAAATCGTAAATATCTGCAAAATCCATGGTATAAAGTATTTTTTTTTATAGGTAGAAATAATCTGAGAGTCAGTCATTTTTAATATTTTAATTTTGCCGACGTTTCAGCTCAAACTTGTGAGCCATCATCTGGGCTACAAACATCAGAAGCAATGACAAAATCACAAAATCAATGTGACAATGATAAAAAATTAAATATTATAAATACAAATAATAATAGTATGATAAACAATAGGATGATGATAAGTATGAGATCAAAACTTTAGAATTAAACAGAGAGGTAACAAAAAAAAAAAAAATAAATAAATATATATATATGTGTGTGTGTGTGTGTGTGTGTGTGTGTAAACGTACCATCCGTGAGCCGAGCTTTAATACCAGTCAACCATTAAACCCACAAATAAATAATCTCTCCCTCATATGCCAACATCTTTCGCCCCCTCATATTGTAAGTTTCTTATTTTGCTGTATTATTTATTCATTTTTTAAAATAAATTTAATTTACGTTTTATTTAATGTATATTTTTATCTTCGTTTATATAACTTCTTGGTATCCCTCAGTTCTACTTTTTATAATATTCTGATGTTTTGATATTTTCCTCAATTTATGCTTGACATCACTAGATTCATAATTTTTCATTATCATATTGCTCAGTATATCTTTTGTCGTTCTGATGTTTTTATCCCTGATAATGGCTCACAAGTTCGATCCGAAACGTCGGCAAAATTAAAATATTCATAAAAAGACTGACTTCCGATTATTTCTAACTACGACAATTTCAAAAATTGAATAAACATCCTGAATATAGTTTAAAACAAACTATAAAAAAAGATTAATATAAAACTATTGCGGCGTACAATTTTAAATTGGTTTAAAGAGGAATAGAGACTAAATCCTAATTGATTTGACAAAAAAAAAAGGACAGAGCTGCCTGGTTGAAAAATGAAATCTGCCTTGACAAAGAGGCGCCATTATCCAATAGGGACGAGCCCTAAGTTGAGATATTCTCCTGTCAGCCATTAATGTTATATCTCATGGCTACATCTCAAACATCTCTCTTTTTTTCTCTCCTCTTTAATATTCATTCCCTCTTTAGTACCTCCTTCGAGCTTCTTCGATAAGGGCCTCATCTACGAGTTATTATTTTTTAATCCATTTTTGATAGAGTTTGGGTATTTTTAAAAACAATAATCTAAAAATCCTAGGCTGGGATTGAACCTGCCACCTTGAGCATACTGTTTTACGACCAACAGCCGTGCAAGATGATTAGGCCGCCAGGATTTTCCCCCAATTTCTGCTTCAGGGTCAGAATTTTCTCTGAGATACATGGATTACATGGGAGCGGTGTGGTCTAGTAGATAGAGCGCTAGTCTACTGTGCTCCGGGCTCTGGGTTCGAATCCCGGTCATGACAGAATATTATTTATTCTGTTATTTCAGCCGGGGGGCGATCCTGGGGTATGGAGACCCTCCTGGGGCAGACCCAGCCTCTAAAAAGTAGGTACCCAAAAATGGGGAAAAAAACCTGGCGGCTGAATCACCACATTGCACGGCCGTTGGCCTATAAACAGTAAGAGTATCTACATGTACTGAGCCCAAGACCCTTCATGGGTTGTAGAGGTACACGTTTTTTTATACATGGATTACATGAGGGAGTTGGTGGTAATTTTCTTTTATGAATATGGATAATTATTTATTAATAAGAATAAAAATCTTAATTATATGAATTCACAGTTCTTCACTTTATCTATATGAAAGAATCCTATAATAAATAATAAAAAGGTAATGTACTGCTTAGGTGAAACACGTCTTTATATACTTAAGAGTCCCATTACTCACATAAAGGTAAATAAAAATACTCAATAAATCTCTGTCATGTTGACTTTATTTTATTGTATAATTACAACAATTTATAGCAAAAAAATATATATGTGCAAATACACGACTTACATCAGTAGTTAAAATCATTAATTTAAGAATTAAAATGAAGATAAGAGTTCAAAATAGTGTGAGGAATTTTATTGGAAACATATTCTTTATATTAATTAACAAAACTATATGAAATTTTTATGTAAGGTAATTACTTAATTTTATCTCAGTTTAATCAATCACCTTTTACTACTTTGTGTATAAGATAATATTTTTTCTAAAATATTTATTTTTCCAGTGGTGTATTAAACATCTCATTGCTGTTCGTATGTCAAAAAAAAAAAAAATAAATAAATACAAAAAAATTACGTTAACAAATATTTAAAATATCGGCAATTAAGCACTATCAGACTGTTTCGTTAGGAATGAAACCCTCATTATTTGAAAGCCCATTAAATTTTACATTGATATAGCGAGTATAATCCAAATTGTTAAAGCCGTTTTTGAGAAAATTTTAAATATCTGTAAAATGCATATTATAAAGTGTGCTATGATGTATCGAGAATACTTGGAGGAAAAGAAATAATTTTGAATCGTATAAAATAAAACAGTTTCTGGCCACAACCAGGAAGGTTCTTAGAAGGGCTACGCAAAAAATACACCCCTCCACTCCTAGAGCAAGGATATCTTTTTACCTGAGGAAGTCTTAGCCCAGGCCGGATACGAAGCGAAAATCGGGGGTCAAGCCATGGAACAGATTGCAGTCATGTCCAAAGGTACCTTTTTCATGTTATATTATAAGGTAAATCTGAATAAACTTCAGTATTCTCGATAATGAACAATGGCTCACTGTTTATTTTTATTTGTAATGATATGTACTATTTTATAAGTAAATGTGTATTTTAAGTTAATTACTTTATTACCCTTTATGCCACCTGATCCTAATAATGAATTGATAAACATGATATCTTAGTAAAAGAAATCCAATAGTTTTATAAAATAAAAACCGAAAATTTTTATATTAACTAATACAGTTTTGGAGTCACCGCTGCCTTAGAAAAGTAGCGGCCGATACATAGTAAGTGGCTCTTTTACTTAGCTGTTTGAAAACGTTTCGGTGACATTTCAGACGCTCCTAAAATATGAAATTTCAGTTGTATTCAACTTATCGTTTTTGACCTAGGCTGACTGATTATATACACACACGGAATTTTTTGCGAGACTAAGACATTTGAACTCCAAACCTGTATTTCCGATGAAAAATCGAATTTGAAAAGTTTTACGATCGCAACAGTGAACCATAAAGCTAACTTATGACAATTAAAAAATGTATACGTATATATATATAGACAACTAAGCGTTAATGAAGGAGGTATGTTTCTATAAACAATAAGAGAGAACCAGAGCGAGGAGAGGCCGTACATGTTAGTAATCCCGGAGACAGATGAGGACCTAAAGGAGGATGTTGGGGTGCTGATGACGGCCCTACTGCCCATCAACTGCCTTCATCAGGTAGCTACAGGTTGCATCGTCTCAGTCACCTATCCCATACAGGCTTTAACATGTACCATATCGATACTCAGGTAAGTAACCATATCGATTATTTAATTTATCACCTACAGCAGATCAAAAAACATAATATACATAGAATGAAATACCAATAAAATAATAAATATAGGGGAAGTATAATAGTTAAAAAAGTATAAAATTCCGCTGTTATTTTTTAAAGCGTAAGGCCGCACTACACGATGAGAGAAGAGGTAGATGAAAATTGGTGAGAGCGAGGTCTTGTAAGAGTTCACTAAATTAGCGCGGGGAGGAAGAAGGGGAGCATACGTTTTTTTTTTTTTATTAAATTCGAAAATAACATCAAATATTAATTTTTTTAAAAAATCATAAAAAATTAAAAAAAATAAATATCATTGAAAATTATTTTTAAAATAATATATACTTTTTAAATATTATAACTAGATGATATAATTATATCAAAACAAACAAGTATAATGCATACATCATGAAAACATGTTTTTTTAATACTAACACCCCATTTTATTCTTTCATTTTCATTTTTTCTTATTCTTATTTCTATTAAACCTTATTTACAATCAAAGGTGAAAGAAAATACATAATGAAGTTTTATAGACAATATGTTAAGTGCATATTTATTGAAATACGTTGAAAGTATGTGAAAGTGCATGATAATTCACTATCACAAAATTATGAAGATAACAATGATATAGTCCCTGGAAGCTATAAGGAGTATTTTATACAAATTATATTTGTCTATAAAAAAGTACTATACGAAGAAGAAATGTTTATGTTGTAATAATTTTGAGTTTTTTAAATTAGGAACTTATAACTTGTTATGTTTAAAGTAGTACATACTTTGTATACATAAAGTAATACACAATGAGGTAAAAAAAATATATTAAGTATTTTTTAAGTATATAGCTTTTCTATGTGGCGGTATAACTGATTATTATTAAAGCAAATTGTGGGAGAGCATATCGTTGCGTTGGTTTTATATTAACGGAAGGTTTTGAATATAAGTTAATATTTATTTTTCTTTAAAATGGTAAAAAAATCGGTTAAAAAACCAAATACAGCTTGCGGTAAGATTTCTTCTGCATGAAGATTCTAGAAGAAGGGGAAAGCAGAAGGCAAGAAAAGTGCTAGGATGTGGAAGGAAACAATTTAAAGAGAGTGACAGAGCACTTAGATAGGAGCAACAGTTGGCCGTAGGGCTCAAAGGTTTCGGATCCTATCTCGGCTAGGAAGGGCCCCCTACGAAGGGCCTGAATTATGACTGAGGGATTCTGCCCCACCTTCACCTTTCCAACTCTTCTAATACTAACGGATCTCCTTCGACCATACTCCAAGAAAACTATCTTATACCTAATCGATTTATTTACATTAAAAAATATCGAAATGTGAAGAAAAAAGTTCTAGTCATTATACATACTCATTATAACTATAAGATGCATACGTTCTACTAAGGATGATAAAATTAAAATATGATATTTATATCACACCAATTTTGTGTTGATTTAAATTGAAATATATATCTGTATGTGCGTTAAGAGTAACCATAAAAGTCTTCGCACATATAGGTATAGGCGGCTGCCTTACAAACGGTTTAACGACGATTTTGCCCATTTTTTTATTTTTCTTGTTTCCCCCCGCTGTATACCTTAGGGCAGCCCTATACCAGCGGTTCATTCCAATTTCTTATTTGCATTGAATTTTTCCGTTTTTCAATTTTTTATTCACATTTAATTTTTCCGTATTTCAATTTCTTATTTACATTTAATTTTTCCGTATTTTAATTTCTTATTTACATTTAATTTTTCCCTATTTAAATAAAAACAGAGTTATTTAGATTTTAATATTTTTTAATTATTTAATGTTCCAATAAACCTATTCCGTGGTAACCTCCACACAAAACTTATATCTGGTCTAATATGGTTTTTACTTTCACTTACTATATATAGTAAGGGGAAGTATTGCGATCGTTAAAATTTTCGAATTCCAGTTTTCAACGGAAATACACGTTTTAGGGTCCCCTGAGTACAAATAATTAAGTCCCGCAAAAAGGTCTCTGTGTGTGTGTGTGGTAAACTCCCGGGCGGAAACGGTTAGTCCTATGAAACTGAAATTTCATATTTAAGACAACTATACGCCCGAGACGTGACAAAACTTTTTTTTATCAAAATGAGCTTACCAGAAGAGGCACTTTATACCATGCATTTTGCATTTTTTTTCGATTTTCTCGAAAACGGTTTCGACGATTTTGATTAAACTCGCTATATCGATATAAAATTTGATGAGCTTTAATATCATATAGGTTTTATTCTGATTAAAATGGTCTGACAGGTCTTAAATACAGATTTTTTTCATTTTCTTCCTCTAAAATACCTTTAATTTTGTAGATTCAATAAAAATAACTATATTATCTTGTTAACGCTGATGAAAAACAGGTAAATATATAAATTGAATAAATTCGATACCAAACTAAGGATAAAACAGAAAAAATATTTTTTTTATGCAATTTTTCGTTTTTGAACATAAGAGCAGTAATATACATGTATGATATACCGTTGGAAAGCTAAAGATTTTAGAAAAAATATTATCTCATACACAAGCTTTTAAAAGTTAATAGAGAGTGATGAAATGAACATAAAACTAACTGATTATTTTAGATAATAATATAATAGATTTTTTAATAAAACACATGTTTCTATATAAATTCAATTTAATTAATTCCTTAATAGTTTCACGTATTTTTATCTCTAACTGTTTTTGAAAATTCTTTCATTGATTTTAAAAATGGAGGTAAGTGAAAGTCGTGTGTTGCCCGCACCAGGTTTTTTTTTTTTTAGTATCTTTGCTAAACCTGATCACATTAAGATGGTTTCATGTTGTTTGAAATTCGAAATGAGCTAGGTAGTTTTTGAGTTATTCGAATACCGATATTTTTTTAAGTTCTGGAATTTCTTATCTGTTCAACCACATTAAGGTGTAATTTTCCCAATCCAAGCTTTTTTCACATCTAGGCGGTTAGAATAAAACTTCCAGGAACTTTTTTGGCTTCACAAACACAGTAATATTTGAGCTCCTTGCGATGACCAGAAAACTATATGAAATGGTAGCTTTTTATATAAGTATAGATTATTCATCTAATTAGATTTTGGAAGTGGATAGCTGATAAGTTTATTCGAATGACAAAATGATGCTGAGACAAATATTTAAAAGATCTGATTCGCCCAACACACGATTTTCACTTACCTCCGTTATTAAAATCAATGTAAGATTTTTTAAATAAATGAAGAGATTAAAATTAACTGTAAAAGAATTAATTACATTTAGTTTCAATAGAAACATGTGTTTTATTAAATAATCTATTATAAAATTATCTACGACAATCAGTTAGTTTTATCGGCTTTTCATCACTCTCCGTTAACTTAGTTGTGTATAAGATAATAGTTTTTTCTAAAATCGTAAGCTTTCCAAGTATATGTTGTACATATATATTACTGTTTATAGGTACAAAAAAAAATTTCATTAAAAAATTTTTTTTTTTTTTCTCCTTTAGTTGGATATTAAATTCGCTCAAATTATATATTTATGCATACGATTGTAACAGTTTCCCTTACTAAGTACATATTACATTCGTAGGTAAGTGAAAATAAAAATAATAAACCAAAAAAATTGTTATCTATTATCTGAGATTTAAATTTGCACTTAACATTTTATTAGTTTAGAAGAATAAGAGTTTTAATAAGACGAGACTGGATGTCTTTAAGAGCATTTAACAGAAACTGTTCCGGAACAGTACAATAGCATGTTAACTCCATGAAACCGTTCCTAGTATGGAAGGTAACATCACTTGTATAAATCAGCGAGGAGGAATTGGCTGAATTAATTCTAGTGGGGAGGCAACATCCACTTGGGTCCCTGTGTAATTCTACTCTTGTACATATTATGCATACCCCAGACAATCAAGTCCGGGAGACGGATAGGCAGCAATAAATGAGATTAATCTCTTCTTTTTTTTAATCATAAAATGATAGAAGAGAGAAAAAAAAAACATTAAAAAATCACCACAATAATCCGGAAAGTTTAACTTCTTCAGTTTAGTTATGAAAAAAATATATTGATCATGAGTAAAATTATTAAAAATTAAATTAAAATTTTTCTTAGCTGCGACTACAACACCAGTTGAGAGAAATAATGTATTATGTTGAGCCTGATTATCCAATAGCCATTTTATAGAAGACATAAAACTTATACACATGAATACAGTAATTAATATATTAATCTCGTTACTTCGTATTTATATTTTTAATTATTGGTAATCTTATTAAAAATTTTAAAATCTCGATAATTCATAATTATCAACATTTACTACATTTTATGTAGATGTATTAACTAACTGATTACTATGTAAGTTGTCAGATGCACAACAAATGTAAATCTGCAACTGACTATTTCACCTTAACCTAGCAGTGTGGAATAATTAGTTTTTTTTTTTGTTTTGTTTTTTTATAATTCCCTCAACCCTATCAGTAGCCTTTAGGAGATTTCTCCTATTTCTTTCTTTTTTTTTTTTTTTTTTCTTCTTGTGTATTTATTATCCATACTTTTTGTACATGAATGTATATAAGTCTAGGTAGTGTTTAATTTTCTTTTTTGCACATTTGTAAATAAAAATTAATTTTATTGTTTTCTTGACCAGACATATATATGAATATCTACTGGTCATTTCTGTTATTCTTAAGGGACGTAGTCCCAGAATAAAGTTTATTATTATTATTATAATTATACATAAACAAAAAAAAAAGTTCTTATTAATATTTTTTACTTTTCACTAAGAACTGTTTCTATTCTATTCTAATATTTTAAATTTATTTCTATACACAAACCTTTAACTTATGTCTCTTTTCAGTATTAATTAGACCAGCAATGTGGGTTCTTCATGCAGTCATTCAAATTTTATAGCATAATATTCTTCTTATGTAGTAATATTTTCCGGTTTCAGAATAACATCTTTATTTTTAAAACAAATTTTAAAAATATGATACTGAAGTTCTACTTAATATAAACGTTTTTAGTCATAAAAGTTTCTGTTCAGTAATATCGCTCATTCGTCATCTCCTTTTGTTTTAAAGTCATAAGGGAAGGAACTGGTTTATGATAAGTGGTAACTATTTTATATTTATTTTTTTTATACATAAGTTCAATTGGTATTACAAGAAAAAGTTCTTGAATTTCATCATTTAATGTTTTATGTTAATATTCGCTACTTTTAGTCAAATATAATACAAATCTCTTGGATAATAAGAGATATCGTTATAAACTATATATTCTGGGGTCACCTGTGGTGCATACTAGTGTGGCCCATGGCATAGATTCCGGCAGAATTTTGGTAGATGGTCCTAGAATTTTTTAAAGGGAATAAAATTTCGAACTGTTCAACATTCGAACTCTGGCTGTTGAAAGATGTTTGAATAAAAGTTTAGCTCACCAATTCTTGCAATAGCAAGAAAACCGTACTAACACAGACCTGAGTCCATAGACCTGAGACCAGTGATGTAGTGTGGCTAGCATAACAGCCTCTTATGCCCAAAATCGTAGGTTCAAACCTGGCATGTGACCTTAGGATTATTAAATGAGAATAAATTAGTTTGCCGTCCTTCGTAGGGACGTACCATGGATGTTCCGAGTCTATGCGATATCAGATACTCGCGAAAGACCACCACTATCCTAAATAAATCTGGATAAAATTTAGAACTTCCACAGCGACATCGACCGATTAGCCACAGCTGCACAATGTGGATTTAAACAAACTATACATTCTTAAAGGTTATTTATAGCAATGTATGATTTGTTTTTCTGATTAAAAAGAAAATAATCTTTTATTCAATTGAAAATGTAAAAGGAATTATGAATTAACATTAACATTGAAAACATTAGTTTTTCCCATTTAAATGTTTTCAACATATAATAATATTATTAATTTAATGATAATTAATATTATATGAAGATACAATTACAAGTAAATGTCTGAATACATCTATTTTCAAATTTTAAAAATCTAGAGAAATTATTACGTATCTATTTCATATTTCTATTAGTATTAAAAAACTGTAAAACATCCATCTTTGAAGTAAATCTTATGTTAAAGATGTTGTTGGAGAGCCAGTGCGAAGTGGATAACATGTTAGCCCACAAAGCCTGACGTGAGTTCGAATCCCAGTTCCGCCAGGACTTTTTCAAGCATAAAATTAGAATAGGGTTTATTCACATTCTCTCTCCGGGTATGCGAGGCTAGTTAGCCAACTTGTGGCAACTCGCAAAAAATAGTTGTAGGGAGTTATTACCCTACGTTATATAAAAATTATATAGAGGCGCAAGTGAAACCAGTGGTTACTAAAAAAAATATTTTGCGGACCTCTCCTTCATTTAATTAGTACCAAGGCTAGGACCCGATAAGAAAAAAGTGTATATATATATATATATATATATATATATATATATATATATATATATATATGTAAAATACATATGTTACATATTTAAAGAGTTTGAAAGGGAACATAATTTACAGACAGATAGAGCAGAAGCGTTCAAGAACTCACAAAGAAGTTTTGAACGAAACAAGAGCAGAGTAGACCAGAAAAGAATTGATCACGAGTTTAAAGAAGAAGATTTGGTCTATCTAACGAATGGAAATAGTTTGAACAGGAGGAAGCTGGACGAAGTCAGAACAGGGCCACTCAAAATTAGAAAACGTAATTCCAAATCAATATATGAAGTGGAGTGTAACAAAAAACGGAAGGAAGCGAATGTGTTCCACTCTAGTAAGTTGGTTCCTTACTCTTTTTCCCCTGGACAAAAGAGTCTCCGATCAGCGGAGGTGTAAAATCAAGAATTTTATTATTCTTGATTTCATTATCATATGTAAATATTTCACCAAGGGAGGTTACATCTCTGTTATGTTAGTTAAATGTATGAATCAAAGGACTGTTAATTCTTTATTCTAGGTAGGTTTATTGTAAATTATGTTTGTTATTCAATTGATTATTTTATGTCCAACAAATTGTAATTAATAAATCTTTATTCAAGCATCGTTTAACTCCTAATTCATTTAAATTAAAAGAAGAATTACATATATACATAAAACTTTGATCCGATTTTATCCAAAGAACTCACATATCATGAAAAGCGTTTAAAAAAATTTCAATTATTTTTACAAGGTACTAATTCATATTGAATTTCTTTCCATTAACTCATTCAAGTATTCTAAACATTTCCTTATATAAGATAAAGAATAAAAAGTTATATTAATACAGTAAAAAAATAAAACAAAAGGGATTCTAGATTTCATGGTAAAAAAAAAAAAAACCAGTAAATCGTTTTAATTTCTTTGCGATATTGATGTATCCGTGCAATGCGGTTCTCGCTACAAGCCAAAGAATCGCAAATAATGTTTATCTAGATAATTGAAAATAATTTTCGAATGACATCGCCTACCACCCCAGGTGTCCAAGGATCACTAGTTCAGAACCACAGCCCTACTAAACGGCTTGTTGCGCCAACTAAAATTACACATCATTGTTGACTATTGTTAGGTAAATAAGGATTCAGATTTAAAATAAAAAATAAAAATAGTAAAGGGAAAAAATCAAAGCTGGAAAGAGAAATTTACTAGGTAGGAGGGAGACGAGAAGACCTTCCTGCAGTAGACCATGCATCAAGAGCAGCCAACAACTCCACTCTTCATCACCCGCTATCGCCCAACCACAGTTCCCTTCACTGATTTAAGGGCCATTGGTATTCAACTTTGCGCTGGATGGGAATAGAACTATTTCCACAACTCTTTTTCCATAAAAAAATCTCCCTTACAGATTATGACAACATAGACTGTAAGGCTAATGTTGCGAACTATCACATACCTACTTCTAATATAAAGAAATAAAAGAGGTTAATAATCTGACTTCATTTTAACTCAGAAATCATTTTTTTTATTTAAACATATTTATTGATATTTAGAACTGTATAAAAAATACAATAAGTAAATGTGATGGACATATGGTAAACTGACATGAAGTACATGTAGAGACACCACCCATTGGCAGCACTCTAAAATATTCTAAACCAGAAAGTCTCGGTGCCATCTTTTTTTCAGACACCTCGGAGTATTATCAGGAATTGAAGAGGAAGGAAGAATGGATACCAGTGGATTAGATTGGGAATGGAAGTTTTCATGGAATAAATGATACCTGGTTCGTGCTAAATCAGTAACATATGGAACATTAAGATCATTATGGATAAGTTCATTCGTGACAAAATATGGATCATTGAGGATTTCACAAAGGATTTTGGATTGTAAGGATTGGATACGAGAGGAATTCGATGGTTTAGTAGACCCACATAGCTCTACTCCGTAAGTCCAGATTGGTCTTATGATAGCCATGTAGATGAGCCTTTTGTAGTTAAGAGGAAGCTTTGACAGTTTGTCAAGAGAGTGTTGAAGTAGCCGAAAACGGCGAGCAGTTTCTTGTCGTTTAGTCTCGTATGAGGATTTTAAGTTAGGCTTTTGTCAAGACGGAGTCCTAGGTATCGGATCTGTTCGACAGGAACTAGCTGAGTGCGACTTAAGTATACTGTGGGGCAGGAAGCCATAGGTTTACGACGAAGGGTAAAGGCTATTTGATAGGATTTTTTAAGTTGATTTTAATTCTCCTATACTGACACCATACTTCAAGAAAATATATTGTTCCCATTTCACGACTAGGTATGGATAGGTGATTTATTCAACAAAAGTACAAATACACATTTAGTGATATTCTATATTTTTTTATTCTGTTAGATAATCTTCTTTATAATTTTTTGACTGATATAATACACATAGTCAATACTAATATTCTTATATAATTATTAAGAATGATTTCATTCTATATTCTTCATTCTTCTTCCAGTGGCGCGACAGGTCGTGTAGTGTAATCTCTGGGCCTCATGGTGTAATCTCCTGAGAGATTACACCCACGTTTCTCGATGCATGTTTATAGTGTAGGGTCATCACTACCTACGCCTAATTTTGTGAGTGGCCACCATTTGGCTGACGGGTATCACATACCCGGAGGGAGAGTCTGTGGTTGAATCCCTAATTAATTATATCCTAATAAATGCCCCACCGGGACTGGGATTCGAACTCACAACCTATACCATGAGAGACTAGAGCGCTAGCACTCAGCCACGGGCTCCCCATCATTCAATATTAGCTTTATATAAAACGCATTTTAAACTATGAGGATCACAGTTAAGACTGAAAATACATAACAATTTAATCAAAGGGTTTAAATGACTATTTACCATTGGATTACTTTCTCATACTATGTGTTTCGTATGAAGTTGGTGAAGATCAAATAATGAAATTATTTACCAATTTGTTATTATGAAAAATACGAAATGTAATAAAAAAGTAAACTAATGTTATATAACTGATAAGTGAATGTAAGCTGGAAACAGTTTTGAGCTCATAGCAAGATCCCTTACGTTCCCCACCACACTTACCCGGCCCCTACTTCCTCCATGAATAAATAATTCACAAACTAAGGCTGATTCCTTCCGTTTTCAAAATTCATTTACACCTATTTCGCATCATTGCGTGTTTCTGTACCACTTTGATGGTAAGAGCTTGTTACGAGATATTTTCAAATAAAACTGACAAAAGATTTCAAATAAAATCTCAGAGTTTTACATGCATAGAAACCCAAATTAATGTTTAGCCAAGCCTGAGAAATGATTTATCCGAGGATGAAAAAGGGTGATAAAACTCAGAAACCTAAATAAATAGTTTTGAAAGCGTAGCTGAGTAAAAAAATATATAAAGGATAAAAAAAAGGGCCCTGATGATGAGAGAGAGATGTATACAAGGGACATCATCCGTCAGTCCCTTCTTCCCTTTGTTTTTAGGGCACGCTCTGCCGCACCAGGCTAATTGCCTTTCACTCCCACTATTGGGAAAATCCTTTTTATAACACGCAACTTTCCCTATATTTCCTCCTTCCATCAACTCTTTTGTTTTTTTATTCTGCGAATGTACAATGTTTCTGCCCGAATATGTTTTTATTATAAAACCACACAAAAAATAAAATAAAAAGATGAATACCTTTTAATCCTATCGGACAGGAATAGATAAATGACGGAAAACATTCCTCAGAGCATAAAACAATGAATATAACTTATTACGGTTTTTATTAATACCGTAAATTGCTCATTTGGTTACGTTCCATTTGTAAATTGAATAACTGAGTAGCTCCAAACAATATAAACATTCTGTGCAAATACAAGCATAAGTTTATAGTTCAGTTTAATGGGGCGTTAAAAAAAAAAGAAGTTATCTTTTTCCATCGTAATATTAGTATTATTATTTCTTCGATATAAAATAATATTGATAATTAAACTATAGTCCATTGTTATCTAACGTCATTAGCTATCTGCTGACCAGTCGCTCGATTCTACGCTGATAACTTTTATGCGATGGCTGTCAAATAACTCTTTGACCACAGTTCCCGAACCACAAAATTATCAATTTTCAATAAAAAAATGTTTGTTTTTTTTTTTCAATTTTTTCCGTTGTAGAAACTGGAAGGTTTGATCGCGATCAAACCATTGCTTACAGGAATTTAAATAGCGGCAGTAAACCCTTTTCATCTCAGGTAAAAATCTTCCGATAAAATCACATATCCTAAGAATTGTTCACTATTTTTTTAAGTTCTTGGCTAATAGCTGTTCACAAGTACTTGTGGACGGATTTGACTTAATAACAGTTTCCTACAGAGCTTAATTAATTAAAACATTAATGTACATAGTTGGTCGCCCGGAACCCTTCTTCCTATTCGACGTCGTATCTCCACTGTTAAGTTTTTGGAACCAACTCACCGCAGAGCGCTTCATCATATTTAATAATTTGATTGATTAATAATAAAGCGGCGGTTAATGGTTTTGCATTAATGCCTTAAAGTTAGGAGTATTACGTAGGACACTGTTATCTTTCTTCTTTAAAACAAACAACAATACTTTTTGAGATAAGTTGGTTGAGGGTGCAGTCAATATAACACAGCGTAAACTTAATTTATTGGTGCTGACGTTTACGCTTAATTGTGTGTTAAATTGACTGCACCCTCAACCAACTTCTCTCATATATAAACACAGTCAACCATTGTCACTTCATAACAATACTTTTTTTTTAAAAAGTCGAATGGGATTAAACAAGCTTATACATGCAGAATGCTCTAAAGGGACAACTAAATATAGGTAAGTATTAAATAGGATTAAAATATTTACAGTCCTTAGAAATCTTTTTTTTGGTAAAACGATGATTTATTTTATATAATTCATTATTTTTATTAAAACATCAAGAAAAAAAAATAGTTTTTTTTAAATACAAACAATGGATTAATTTCAATTAATAAAAACAATGCGTCTATGTATTACATTATCTTGGACTTAAACAGTAAACGATCGACACATCAGGATGAACCAAAGACCTGCTCGAAGGTTAACATTTTAGAAAATGGGATAGCTAAGAATTTTTACTTTTGCAGTTGGAGGCTGATGTATATTCTATCAAAACTTAAAATTGTTAACAGGCTTAGGTATTAAACTGAGTGTAGAGGAATCTCTCATAACATTATAATTATGAAAAGAGAATTAATGAAAACAATAAACTAAAGGTTAAGGTTTCACAATATTTTTGCTCCAGTGTAATTTTAGATTAAATTAAGGTCTTTTATGAGAGGAAAATGTAGGAGGAGGCGAAAAAAACCTAACAAAACTTTTTTTTTTTTTTTACATTAACCCGCGAGTTACAGCGAGGTATATTTTCATTATTGCGAAAACCTAAATATGAAATGAAGACAGTTTTGGACGGTGCTAACTAAAACGCTCTACCTCTCTTCATTTCCCCTCTGCGGCTTTATTTCCGTTTCCAATGGGAGGGAGGTAGAGGAGCAATCTCTATTTGGCATTCCTCAATTGCTTTCAATCGTCTTCATCAGCCCACCGTGATGCTGGTGATGACCTTGGCCAATGTTGGTGAAGCACAACTCATCACATTGATCGTTATTCTATGAGCTAGCGATGGTAAATATTACATAAATAAGGGAGGTTTCATAAGTACCTAAATCATAATCATTAGAAGTCTAAGGATGACATGTGTTGTTAACACAGAGTCGTCACGAATACAGATAATAAAAAAACGAAACAACCGTGGCGTAAATATGAGAGTCACTTTCATTTTTTTAATGCCATATTTATTTTTATTTTACATCATCCACCAACAGGCCAAGGCGGTAAATTGTACAAAAAAATCTCATTACACTATATCAATTAAAATAATAATAATAATAACGCATTTTTTTATACGTTATTTAAGCTCTACGTATCTTGAAGCATATGAGGGCTTACTTGTCTTACTTTGAAGAGTAATCTCTCAAATTTTGAGTGTGGTGTATTTATTTTTAGGTCGGTTACATTATTGTAAACAATAAACTAAAAGCATTTATAGACTTCATTACTATTTCCTTTTGTCTGCTTTTAATTTTCAATTTCCTGATTCCAGAAAATCTTACTTTTTTTCTGCATCATGCACAATAATTTTTTATAATAATAACAAGATAACTAGATATGATATTGCAATAGTATACTAGAGTGGCGCTTCACGATTTCAGTTTAAATTACAGAGATCAGAGCAAATACATATGTATAACGAATGAAATTTCTTTTTAATAAATCACCGATCTCTTAATTTTTAAACTCTTAAATATCTTTTGTGAAAATCTAAAATATTAATAACAATGTCATTAGGAAGATAGTTGAGGGTTAATGAGATGAAGCATCCAACCCTGCCTGCAAGGCCTAATGAAGTTAGAACAGTCCACTCTTTTTCCTTATAGTTAAAAGAAGACAGATAAAATTTCTTTGTCAACATTTTTAAATATCCTTCTTTCCTTTAACCTTTCCAGTAAATTCGAGGATATTCAGGGACCAACTAAAACATGGTTAAGTTATTCAGTCAACGTTAATTTTATGCTACTAAGGCTAATCGGAGGATGCGAGTACAAAATTTTGCTATCCAGAGCTATTGGGGTCACCCCTTTGAATTACAGCATAACCCAGGATTTTTGACTTCCTTAAAAAATATCCTGGGGCCATCTGATGGATTTGAACTCAAGGATGTATACATTAAAAGTAGTTGTAATAGTCACTACACCACGTGTGACCCGTACTAAAATGGAGTTTATTGATAATACGGGTGTAATTCATATCAACTCAAAGTGAACCGTTAAATATAATTTATGCATCATTATTTATAAAGATTATTATGTGAGTTTTTCTTTTTTTTTTACTTTTTGATTTTATTTGCACCTGTAAAATATATACAATAAGCAAATGGGTTTTATTTTATGAACAAGGAAACATGGCATGGTTAGGCATGAGGGAGACAGCACCCATTGGTGCATCCTCCTGCAACACTCGTCCATCTCCTTTTCAGCCTACGCCGAGTTATTTCAGGGACATCAGTCGTGAAATCGTTAGTAAATCATTCTAATCTGGTTAGTTGTAGTCGGAATGCCTAAGTCGGTATGAAGACTATCGTTTTAAAAATACGGTAGTGAATTCATAGCTAGTCTTAAACATTTGGATTAAAGTGTTAGTATTTTTTAAATCTGTGTCTTTTAGCTGGTCCGTAAATTTGGCAAGTGTAAGTCCATATAGGTTCTTTTATTTATTTCACATCACTTTATGCTACTATGGCTAATTGGACGATGCTACAGTGGGAGTCATAAATTTTGTCTATCCAAGTTTTATTAGCATAGGGATCTTTAACGAGTACCTGACATCGCACAGGTTCGGGACCACCTTTTAGCGTCCCATCCGAAGGACGGCATAACTAAAGATTTTAACTCCCATTAAAAAATCCTAGGACAACCTGCGGGTTTGAACCCATGACCTTTAGCATAGGAAGCTGTTATCCTAACCACCCAGCTACAAGTGATCCCAAGTCCATATTGTTTTTAATAAATAAGTATACACGTTAAGCATTTGTCTGATGAGTAATAAGAGTGTCTATGTAGTATCGAATATAATAATCTGAGTCGAAAATTTAGGCTTCACGTGTTGCTCCCATGTCAATCTTTTGTTATAATTAGCCCCAAGTACGTTAATATGTTTGATTGTGGTATAGAGTAATTGTCATTGTAAACTGGAGGTGTAACATGTAGTGACTTGTCATGGTTAATGTTTCATTTCTCACACCAGTTTTGTACATTGTCTAAGTAGTGTTGTAAAGTCATACTAGCCTGCGTAGGGTCTGTGAATTTCTCTTAATAACTGCAGTGTCATCGGCATATGTCGCACTTATGCTGCTTTCGTCTGTGTATGAGGGTAAGACGTATGTGAATTTTAAGAATAAAAGTGGGGCCAAGATAGAACCTTTTAAAACATCTGTGGAATTTGGTTTTATTGATGAAGTCTCTGAATCCTGCCGGGCAGAGAAAAATCGGTCCTAGAGAAAAGGCTGTAAAACTAAATAATATATGCTAGGAAGAATGGATTTTAGTTTAAAAAGAAGATCCTGGTGCCACTATCAAAAGCCCTAGTAACATCCAAAAATGACCCAGCTTATAGGAGTATAAATTCCTTTTTTTTTTTCCTTTCTTTTTTTAAATATATTTCAGGCAACCATGTAAGAATTAGCCTATTACAAAATCAATGAATTAATAATGAGAAGAAAGACTTTTTGGTGCAGGTCTAAACACAGAAAAAAAAACCTGTGTTGGATGGAAAAGCAAATTATTCAAGCTTCATAATGGTATAGGCAACCCGCACAACTGCTCAGCCTTGCGGTATAGACGGCTCCCAACAAAACCGGCGCTATGCTCTACCTCCATAATTGAAAGGTAAAAAAAAATTGTACATAAAATTTAAAAAAATGACTAACGATGTAATAAAATAATATGGGCTTAATATATAAAAATAAAAAAAATGATTTACAATAGTACTAATGCAGCGAAAATATTTATATATATATATCTAAAATTAAATATAGTAAAAAATTGTTTGTATTAATAAATTCGAAAATACAACACTGTTCAGAAACAATTCAAAAATATGCTATAGATATTATATCAGGATATTTGTAGCAACAGAGGGTTGTTTGATAAATTATCAATCAATGCCTATTGATGTTCACATACGGTTGTAAATTTATAGAAATTCGTAGTATACTTTAACACTTAAATATATTCAAGAATAGTACTGCTGAAAAATAATCATACAGCAAAAAACTAAAATCCATTCTTGAGTAGGAATATTATAAAGGAGGGGTGCCATGTTTAAAAGCAAAGTTATTCCAACCCATTAGGCATATGTCCCTAAAAAACGCCGGCTCCAAGTTTGGAGGCAGATGTTTCTGAGTAGACGTTTTATCGCCCCTAATGCTCTTGGTCGATACTGCAAGAAAACTCTGCTAAGATTACATTAGATTATGCTTGAAACATACTGGAAAGTTGAAACAATCTTCAGGGTAAGACCCGTATCCCGCAAGCCTTCTTTTACGAAACCGTATATCTTATATTTTCTCTTTATATTTTTGCATTCGCACCAGTCAGAAACGATCTGACATCATGCGAATGTCGTATATAAAACGTAAAAGGCATGATAGGCATTAGTAAAAAGCGCCAAGCAGCACCCCTTCCAAGGCTTAAATTAAGCAGAGGTCTCTCATCTAGCTCTTTTGCCTCCTTCTAGCAGACATTTCAGCTATTGACATGTCCTTTATATGCCTGTTGCTGTGTCCGTGCAGTTTAATATGAAGACGAGAACACAGAGTTCGTTTCAGTTGGTCAACTGTAGATTGTTGTAAGTCCGTATGTAGGGTTTTGTTATTATATTCATTGCATATATATTCACCAAGCAGTTGTAGTTATGAGTCTCAAAATTTTTGATTAATTGCAGTTTAATTTTTTTTTTTTTAACGAAGATCCCAAACTCGTCATACACATTTAACTCCAAATCAAAAAGCTTTGACCACACTAAGTTATAAGGTTCAAAAATGTTGAGAGAATTTAAACCCATTAACATTCGGAACATAAATTATATTAAAATAAAAGGTTAAGTCTTCAAGTCAAAAATTTTTGTTGGTTAATAACCGTTAGTTTCAGATTTTATTTTATGCCATTAAACGTTCAATGCAAGGTTTAGCTTTAAAGGACTCGGGTTAGTAATGATCGCTCAACTTGTTTCTGCTATGGAATGGTGGATTAAATTTGAATATTCCATTGTTGAGTTGCTACGGCTCTATCCTTCCTAAAAGGCCCATTTATTGTCGCCTCCTTTCCCCGAGCAGAGGTTCCCAATGACTGGTGATTCCATTTTGTAGAAAATGGACGAACAAGATTCATGCTAAGCGGACGTTATATTTCACGAGGGTTGTCAGCTTCTCTAGTTGTCATAACAACGACCTTGTTTCTCTCTGCTCCGCCCACTGCCCCGCCTTATCTCCTGTAGCTGATTTTTGTAGTAATTCATCACGAATTATTACCATATCGCAACCGTTATTATGATGCGTTTTTATTTTAGGGGATGATAATACCTATATGATATTGAAAAATATTAAATCTTACATTGATATGGCGAGTTTAATCAAAATTGTAAGAGCCGTTTTTGAAAAAATCGTAAAAAGGTGCAAAATGTAAGGTATAAAGAATGACACTACTGCTCAGCCAACTTTAATGAAAAAGTTACTGTATTCAATTGTTTAAACGTGGAATTTCAGTTTCGTACGACTTTTCGTTCTTGTGCTATACTTCCTACACACACACATGGACGGACATACAACTTTTTGCTTGACTTTCGGTTTAAAAAAAAACATTTTCGGTCAGCAGATTTTAGTGAAAAAGTTGCTGTAAAATAAAAGATATATATATATATATATATATATATATATATATATATATATATATATATATATAAAGATATAAGACTTTGTGGAAAGAATTAAAAGTGATAGCATCTTTTTGAAGAATAGAACGCGCGGTCACAATCATCATAACCTTCCTAATAAAATATTACTAATAACTATCGTCTTTATTACAAAATAATGTATATTTCCTTATTCTCCCTCAGAGAAATGTCTTTCTTTATTGGTAATGAACATTTTACATTCGAGTTTATATTCTTCATAAACAAAGCGAATATTCAAAGGACCTTTTATTTATTTATGGCACAATGATAATAAAGTGCTTAATTAGAAGGCTTGTTTTTAACTCCTATTTACAATTTCTTGCGAATTTAGCAAATGTATCTATGTTACTACCTTATTTAAACAATATTTAACTATAGAGAATGATAAATCAATAACTTTTAAGCTTTTATTTTAGTCTTTCTACATTTTTAATTTTTTTTTTGAAATTAGGTTAGATCAGGCACGGTTTTCCTTTTCATATTTTGCAAGGTCTGGGAATGCTAATTATAACTATTTCCTGGATCAAACATCATCATTCTATTAAAATGTAAGTTTCTGAAAAACATTTTACTAAATTTATGTGACTGCAAGAAAAAATACTATGAAAAACACCTAATTGAACCTAATTGAATTTAATTGAAAACCTACGAGAACCAAAACGAAGCGACTAAGTTAACTCAAACAATCTAAAACTGGTTATAGATAGATATAATAGCATAGATCAAAATAATAGCGGTGATTCAAGACTCAAATGGAAAAATGAAAAGCCACAAAATAATGAAAATAAGAAATTAATGGTAATTAATGGAAAGCAATGAAAGATTTTTTATTTAATTTGATTTATTAAGAGATAATATTATCTGCCACCTTATGGGGCAATGAGTAATACAGTTAGAAGAAATCATCCATCCCATATGTACATTATAAATTTAAAAAAATAGAATAATTAATAAAGATTAAACAGGGAAGAAATATATACACATAACTGAAGGAAAATAATAACAGCCTTGATCACATTCATACCTAATTACAAACTGCCCCTGGGATCACCAAATCATATCCCGAGAACCACTAGTGGATGTCGAGGCACAATGATAGGAGGATCCCAGCGCCTCTCATTTAGCCGCGTCACTGGCCTTGAGAGCCAGTGGAGGCTGAGTGAGGGCGCTAGAGTCACATATACTCAGGGCAGGAGTGGAGAAGCTGACCATTGCCAGCACTCCAATGACATAGTTACATGAGATCTTTGGGCCACTGCCGCTTCAACCTACGAGGAGGATTATAGGGATGTTTGGAACTAGATAGGGAGTGTAATGAAAGTTAGAAGCACCTATTGTATAAGCTGTATTGTAGGAAATACTCTTTTCGAGCTTTCTTATTTTAATATGCAGGTTACTGTAATAATAAAATGATTTTAAAATGTACAATTATGGGCGTTTTTTTGTACACGCAGTGGCGTGTACAAAAAAGATCATGCAGACTCCAAAAGGTATTATATCCACACTAAAAGAAAAAAAAAAAAAAACTAATAAGAGATTTTTTTCTTGGTGTAAAATTTTCCAAATCAACATCTCAATTGTCAAAAACATTGCTGGCTCTTGTACTCTTTTTTTATGGCAAATTCTGCACAGGCGCCTTAAGTAGGCTTATTGTGGGTTGCCCATTATCCTATTGATTGCTTTGCAAATCTTCCCAAATTGTAAGGGTCGATCAGTTCAAAGAGCTTAGGATTTGAAATACGGTCATTACCAAAGTGGTAAAACCGTATCCTAGCTATCTCTTCACAACTACAAATCACATGATAGGCAGTTTCATTTCCCCATTATGTAGCACATGAAAATGGTAGGACTACTAATCCCATATTGCGGAGGTGCTTGTTAAGCTGACAAGTGTCCTGTATATAGTCCTGTTTTCATCCTCAGGGTATTGCTTCTCATTTGGACAAATTAATTATTTACCGGCACCTGAACCTTATCATCCCTTCCTTTTTGGAAGAAACTGAAAGAAAAGGTTATCTGTATAGTAAGGATATAGTACGTTTTGGAATGAAATGAAGTATGGATTTAGTACCTTATGGAATGAAATCTAATGTGGATTAAGTACCTTTTGGAATGAACTGCAATTTTTAAATACCTTTTTAAACGATTTGTATCTTATTTAGATAGAATTTGATGATGGATTTAGATAAAACTAAACCATTAGCATACAAAAATGTCAAAACATCAATTTCGTAAAAAATGTAGTTAAATACCGTAAAATGGGGTGAATAGGAACACTCTATGGTATCTTGAGCAATATAATAAATTTAGTTTTTATCTCAATTAATTGAACAATACATAATATCTCAAGTCTACATCCCCTCCATTAAATATTTACTGGGTGCAGGTTTTTGAAAAAAGAAAAGAAAATACAACTGTTTCCAATCCCCCTATAGTAGGGGTGAATAGGAACGACATTGAAAATGTTATTGAGTTTCTATTTACAAAATGTGGGGCCGCTAAAGGTTACGGGTTCAAACCCGAAGGTGGACCTAAGATTTATTAATGGGAGTAAAAAATCCTTAGTTACGCCGTCCTTCGGAGGGGACGTTAAAAGGTGGTCCCGAGCCTGTGTGATGTCAGGTACTCGTTAAAGATCCCTATCCTAATAAAACCTGGATAGGGAAAATTTAGGACTCCCACTGTAGCATCGTCCGATTAGCCATAGTAGCATAAAGTGACGTTAAATAAATAAACAAACAAACAAAATGTGGGGTGAACGAGAACAGTTTAAAATACTTATTAAATTACTTTTTCTATTTGAAATCTTTGAAAAATATAAATCAAGTCACTTATATTTTAAAAAAGGTAACTTTATTCAATTTTATTCTGGAAATTAGGTCTCTTATATTTTATAAAAGTTCTAAAGCATCAGGACTCTCTAGAAAGAAGAAGAAATGTCAGTAAATGGTGTATCCACTTAGATCATTGATAAATGTAACAGGCCCCAATAAATCTGGCAGATTTAGAAGATCCGATTCGCTCTTCCAACTTCAATATAACTTCACTAGGCATAAAATAAGCGTATTTGTGAGTTAGGATAAACCTATAAGTTTGCTTGATTCCGCTATAGCTGTGTTCCCTTTACCATACACTCCAGAAAATGTGGATGCCATAATCTATAATCTAATTAAGCTGTTGTTAAGATACTGTATTTGTTGTATTTGTATACTGTAAGATACAAATAATATATTGAACAAGGAATTTTATGCAAGAAGACAACTTGAAGAACAGTAAATATAAACTAAATAAGCTATGTAGATAACAGTTTCATACTTATAGATAAATTTTGTGGAAAAGGAAAGTTTCGTAGAAACTAGTTCGGTTTTTTTACAGGTTGAACTAATAAGTCAAAAGTACTACCAACGGAAGATAACCATATATTCGTATTACTTACAGGGTGGCCAACCAATAACATCAAAATTAATTCCTATACGGTAAAGTAAGTGGCTTTAAAGCAACTTTGAAATAATTGAAGTTTTGTTTCCTCTCATACCACTGTTTCTATTCACCCCATTTTAAGGTACCTTTCGGTACTCAACGTCCGCATTGATTATTAACTGGATAAACCAGCAATGCGAGTAACCTTCTTTCATTATTACTAAGTGGGGGATTATGAACATCGAACATTCCAGCTTAGGCAATGACAAATCCCTTCTTTTGTCTCAGTTTGGGACAGAAGGAGTTTTCTCTCAAAAAGACAAAGAAAGTTGCGGTAAAGCGGGGGAAGGCCTGAAAGGATAATGCGAGAGAAGGATTCACAGCTTAGTCGAAGGTTGAGGAAAATCCTTTAAGCACTACGATCCTGGGGCGGCCCACAATCAGGGCTGCCAGGTGCTTCAGGTGGCAGCGTCGGGAGGGAGAATGTTTTATGAAGACGAAGAGCCTTCGGCTAAAGTAGGACTAAGTATATTTCATCAATTCTAGTGGATGTGATTTCATTCCCGTGCTTCCAATATTAAATATGAAACTGACACAGACCATCTTGTTCATCAAGATAAGTATAAATAAAAAGAAAAGCTCGAGGAAAACCGGCAGAAGTTTAATACAATTAGGAAGGTGTTTCAGAACCAATGGAAATAACTTGGTCGATGGGATAAGGCACACTCAGATGATTGGGTTAAAAAGAAATGAGAAGCCGGGTTGAGAATAAATGAGACGGAGGAAAAGGCCCTAGAGGTTGTAAAAAAGATAACGTTCAAATTCGATTACGGGAAAACAAAAAGGATAAAAGAAATTATATTATACAGCCTTTCTTTTATGTTGCGGCTTCTTCAAGAGTTTCTTACGAACTTGAATCTTGAAAAGAAGTTAAGTTTATTTCGGTACAGAGTGAATAAGTATGGACAGGCATCCACCGTAAGTTGATTTAGATTTGTTTCTTAGCAATCACAAAGGGCCATAACTGGGGAAGTAAAGTATATATCTTATAGGGCGATCAAAAAAACATATATACGATTCCCTTAGTAAAATCTATAATAAATATGTTTTTGAACATAAAAATATTAGAAGAAATGTTATCGTCTATACAAAGTTATAAAACATAATGTAAAGTGAAGAATAGGGCATGAACTTATCACTGATTATTATATGTAACAATTTAATATAGTTGTATTATTGAATATAAATCAAAATATAAATCTAACGAAACTGAACAACCTTTTAATGAAAATAACCTTTTTATTAAATTAACTTAAACGTTTTTTAACTTTGAGTTTATTTAATAGACCTTAAATTGATTTTTACATCCGTGGTAAGTATAAGTCGTGAGCTTCCCGCACCATATTTTTAAAAAATTTTATTTATCGCTTGTTTCTATATTTAACTCTAATATTTAGATGCTCTAGAGTGTGGCAGATTGTTAGTTTGTTTATTTATTTAAGGTACCTTCATGCTACTATAGCTAGTCGGACGATGCTACAGTGGGAGTTCTACATTTTGCCTATCCAGGTTTAATTAGGATAGGGATCTTTAATAAGTACCAGGCATCGTACAGGATAGGAACCACCTTTAACGCCCCCTCCGAATGGTTGCATAACTAAGGATTTTCACTCCCATTAAAAAATCCTAGGGCCACTTGCGGGTTTGAACACGGGACCTCGGGCATAGTTTATATGCATGATTTCTCATTGAATAAATAAGATAGAAGTTAACTATAAATTTTGCGTCAATGCATGAACCATTACGATTTTCCAAGTAGCATTATGAGAAGGGTTTTATTTTGATACAAAATTCATTTAAAAAACAAAACAACAAAAAACCAATTCATGTCAAAATGACAGGTCATTACTCATTTAAGATCTGATTGAAACATTTAAGGTATTCTATAATGCTAAAGAATTTTTCTTAATGACATCTATTACAGATATCTAAAAGGTTATTTTCATTCATCAAAAGGCTAATATAAAGTTAGCTGGCGATTTTTGAAATGGGGCGTGGATAAGAGAGAGAGAAGGATTTGCTAACTGCCCCGCTCATCGACCCATTGCCATCCTATCCTCTACCCCAAGGCATTACCCTCTTCTACTCGATGGCTTCTTACCTTTTAGCTACCTTCCTATAGGGCTATCTTCGTCGGTTAGGGTCGTCATTTAGTGCTACTTGTGGAAAAATAAAAGTGAAATGTATACGAATCAGGCTTATTTCTCCACTACTTTCCACTAAATGTATTGTCCCATTCCAAACTTTCTGCACTGCAGCTTTAAATAAAAAATATTCAACAAACTAACATAGTGTTAATGTTTCAAGAACTGGGGCGTTCTAGGGTGCTCTGAACATTAATAATAATTATGAGGGCTAGTTGTTTATAAATGCAGAGGACTGTATTTGAAAACAAGGGTTATAATATTGTATTAGATTACAATCTGTATCTAGAGCTGAAGAATATGATGACATTTAGGTTATTAAAAAGTTCAAATAAGGTTAAATTTTCCTACTGCTTTACATATCTGAGCTCGGGTGGGGCGGTCTCATCACTTGACTATTTCTTCAGTTCCTCGGCCGGCCGGGGCCTATTTTTCTATTCTCTATAACGTTGAGGAATTCTTCTAAATAATATTATGGAGTTCGCTGAGGTATGGATACATGTGCTTACAAGGTCTCATTCTGTCTCTCCCAGAGGATTCTGGTCCCAGTAGGAGTACCTTCAAATGCCAACAGATGGCCTTTGTGCACTAGAATGTATTAATCCACGTTATATGTCAGCACTTGAAATTGGTTAAGGGCAGTTTTACCTTGTTAATTTATTTAATGTCACTTTATGCTGCTGTGGCTAATGGGCGAAGCTACCGCGGGAATCCTAAATTTTGCTTATCCAGGTATTATTAGGATAGGGATCTTTAACGAGTAACTGATACCGCACAGGCTCGGGACCACCTTTTAACGTCCCCTCCGAAGGACGGCATAACTAAGGATTTTTTATTTCCATTAAAAAAAAGCTAGGAGCACTGCGGGTTTGAACCCATGACCTTCGGCATAGGAGGCTGTTAAGCTAGCCACCCTGCTATAGGTGATCCCAGGGCAGTTCATAACACATAGTTTATTACGTATCTTTGACAGAAGGATAGTATGGTAGTCAAAAGTTAAATAGAAGTGTTCAACTCTCAACCAGTCGTATAACAGTTCAACATTCTATGTTGTACAAAAGTACAACTTTCAGAATTCAAAGAAAGACTAAATACTTACACCTTCTTACTACTTTCGATTTATTGTTCTGAATAATGAACCTGAGCAATCGACTGAAAATAAATAAAATACATGAAAAAAATAAATATTCCCTCCTCTTCAAAATTATTAGGTCTTACGTTTCCATATACGCAAAACTCGAATAACGTCCGAATAATTCGCCGTCTGCGGCTTTTCTCCAGAACTACTGGACCGATCATTATCATTCTAAAATCCCGACGTTTATATCAGCCGGGTTTTAAGATAGCGGCCGATTAAAAATGTGTTAACTCAACAAAAGCCTCATCTTTAGCACTCGTAAGTTTCAATCTATGTCGGAGAATTTTAAATGAAATGATTTTTGACCAGAGCTGCAGCATATGGTATATTAACGTCTTAATGGATCGGCTATAAGATGATAAGGATTGAAATAGGATTTTTTCCTCCACTTAAGAGAAATTTACCAACGAAATTATTAGTTGTCCGGGGTCCAATATATAAATCAAAATCAGTTCTCAATGAAGCAAAACCATGAAAAGACTAACTTATTAATAGTCAGGGAAGTTTATAAAGGTGCGAAAAATGAAAAAATCACCCCTGTAGATAAAACATATCATAATGTGAATACTCAAAAAAATATCTTATATGTGTATATCTCTTCATTTATCGCAAACCCATGTAACTTCTCCTCTTATTAATTAAGTTGAACTATATTTTACCACTTTAAGCTCATCAAATATACAAAATAAAGTCATAAGCCAAATATTATCAAAAGATAGTATATATCTAAAGACAAACAAAAAAAAAAAAAAAAAAAAAAAAATAATATATATATATATATATATATATATATATATATATATATATATAGTATATAAAGACTAAGCAGCTCTTATTTCCAATAAAATAGTATACTTAAAGAGGTTTTGCGCACAACTACAGCTCCCCAAATTGAGTAAAAGCTTGTAACTTAGTAGGTGAATCGAATTGCTATTAAAGAAGTTTCTCGACTTAACAACTTCTTCCCACCGCATAGTTTTTTTGTTTTTTTTCAGGCTTCAAAGGTTTAGCGCACTTCCACATCACCTTAGCAGTGGGTAAATACATTGAAAATGTACTTATATTAACTTGTTTTTAGAAAAATGCCTTTCTTATGTTTCTACTTTTTTCACCGACCTCCCCTTTTTACAAACTTTATACTGTATTTAATATGAATAGGACCTTAGCAATAAAGCTGACGAAATAGTACGGATGAATTATTTTTTTATTGTACTTTACAACTGTATTATACAACACAATGAATAAATATGCAGAGTAAGGTAGAGTCGTGAAAATATCTTGAGAAAGAACTACCCAGTGGTAGCTCTTCACCAACTATTTTAAGGCAGCAGGTCCCGAGACCACCTTCTTTTCTATCGCCTTGGAGGGTTATCAGGAATATCTATGGACGGTAGGTTACGGACAAGTGGGCAGAGAATTTTAAATAAAAAGAGGTTTATCTATCACTGGCTATGTCTGCAACAAATGGAATATTCAGGTCATTATGGAGGAGTTGATTTGTGACAAAATAAGGGGCGTTCAGGATTTTGCGAAGGATATTGGATTGTAAGGATTGTATGCGGGAGGAATTAGATGGTTTATTAGAGCCCAAAAACTCGATTCCATATGTCCAAATAGGTCTAATAATAGTGATGTAAATGAGTGTTTTGTAATATACTGGGAGTTCAAAACGTTTGTCAAGTAATTGTTGTAGTAATCGGTATCTTCGAGCAGTTTCTTGTCGTTTCAGTCTTCTGTGTGGATATGAATTAATTTAAATAATAAAACACTAATATGGCAATAACATAAAATATTAATTTTTAATACAATGTCAAGGTACAGGTAACATCAGTTATTTTAATGTAATAAAACAAAAAATCTGAACTTCATCATTCAGAGGAAATTGGGAGTAGGCTACAACAGGAGTCGTATAGACCTGTAGATCTCACGCGCTTGACTTTATGTTCCTCATAAAGTTTATTTTCGAGGGCCTGTTGCTGCAGTTTCTGCAGTTCATAACACTTTCCCTTTCCCTTCTTTCTAAGGGCTGTTCCAAAGAGAAAAAAAATTCATGATCCGATTTTGAATATGAAAAATAACGAATATGATTAATGGAGTTCAAAGGCCTTTTGTACTTCAACTAGGGCCAGGAAGCATTATTGACCTATTGGTTACCCAATCTATTTTAACTAGAATGGTAAGGTCAATACAATATTTTTACCAATTTGTACAATTTTTTATTGTTTTTCATTTATTTCAGTCAAATTGACAGCTTTATTAGAATAAAATAAATTAATGATAATAAAAGTGAGAACAATGACAGCTTGTTAATTACACTTAACCACAAAACGAAATGCAAAGTATCATAAAGGAATGAAAATAAATGGTTTTGCTGGCGGATTACATCATCTAAATAAAAAACCTTCCTCGACATTTTTAGTAGTTTTTATACAGGATAATAATTAAATAATCAAGAAAAATATAATTCATTTACCCTAAGTTTTACAGTGTTGTTTTCAGCAGAGATTTTGGATAACTTATGTTGCTTTTTAGTCAAAACTCAGGATCCTAAAATCATGTCAACCTGAAACCTAAGATTATTCGATTCTATACCAAAAAATCCAGAACAAATTCCTCTTGGATTTTGTTTTAAAATGGACAATGATGTTGCTTAAAATCTGATTATGGCCCTTAATAAAATAAGAATGAAAAAATGATTAGATAAAATAAATCAATTCAGCTTGGTAACTTTTTTGTGTGTGTAAAAAACAGCAAACCACAAAGAAGACGGAAAATAAATGATAAAATATTTAAAATTATTTATTTACTTAAAAGTGTTCTTTATTAATTTATTGATCACTTCTTCATTTCCAATCCCTTCTTGACGCCGTGTAAGTATATAAACATTTAGATTGTTATTAGTAAATTCTGACGATATATTGCACTAGAAATATCTATTTGAAGATCATGGGAATAGTTTCTTGAGCTATATTGATGCTCTTCTTTAAATTAAACACTTATTAATTAGTTATTAATGTTTGATATGCTTTATTTCAATATCGAAAAGTATAAAGTACATTATATTGATATTTATTTGTTACTTGTTTTTAATCGGTAATGACTATAATAAATAAATAACGCATTGTATTAATATGATGTACCTGATGTTTAGTTGCTGTTATCAAACATAACAATACAAATGTTTGCATAATAATATGAGTGTGTTGAATTGTTGGAGTGGTGTTGGTCTGGTGTCTACTGGCAGCTAGTTTAGGGTAATCTATGTTTTAACACATTTTTATTAATTGTTAATTAAAAGTATTTTAAAAATCTGGTACACGCAACAGACGACTTTTACTTATCTCCTTGGTTAAAATTAATTAAAGAATTTTTAAACATAGTAAGAGACGAAAAAAAATCAATTATTATATAAAGAATTAATTACACAAAGTTTCGATAGAAACGTGTGTTGTATGAAATAATCTATTATATTTTTATCTACAAAAATCAGTTAGTTTATCTGCTTTTCATCACTCTCCATTAACTTTTACGATTTCGTGTAACAAATAATATTTTTTCTAAAATCTTTAGCTTTTATCAGTATATTATGATATAGATGCATAATTACTATTCTTGTGTTAAAAAACACAAAAAATGCATTAAAAAAATATGTTTGCACTTTTCTCCTTTAGTTGTTTATCAAATTCGCTCAATAAAGATATTTTAGTGGAAGAACATTTAAAATATCGGCATTTAAGCCCTGTCAGACTATTTCAATCAGAATAAAACCTACATAATATTAAATCCCATCAAATTTTACATCGATATAGCGAGCTTAATTAAAATCGTTAGAGCCCTTTTTGAGAAAATCGTAAAAAGGCGCAAAATGCATGGTATAGTGTGACTCTTCTGGTTAGCTGATTTTGATGAAAAAGTTGCTGTAGATCTCGGGCGTATAGTTGTATTAAATATAAAATTTCAGTAAAAAATTACCACATACGAACACACAGACCTTTTTGGGGGACTTGGTCATTTCGACTTAAAGGACATTAAAATGTGGAATTCGAAAAGTTTCACGATCGAAATACTTTCCCTTACTTTATGTTTTATTTATAGGTAAGTGAAAGTAATATAAAATGAAATGAGTTCCTAGGATGATAGAAATAAATAGATCCTATAATTGTTTTTCCTGAGACTTTTTTTTTTAAGTTTTCAAGCACATTACAAACAAAAAATAAATAAAATAAAATTTTACGTAAGAAAAAGTTAATAAACAATGCTAACAACATTTAAATTATTCAAAATATAACTCATATAGTTATTGCAACACCTTAATAAATTTATCGTGATTGAAAATTAATTGACTCTGTTTCGCACTTTGCAGAAACTTTAATCACTTTATGTCATGAATATATTCTCTCTGAGGAAATAGTTACCGAAGTTACTTCGTAGCATCATGCATTCATTAGAGTCCACAGGCGTCATATTAATGTTTTAAATAAAAAGTTTTGTTTTAAATAATCATCATTTTAGTAATATAATAAAATAACATTTTTTCTTTTTTAAAATAAATTGTTTAAGAAATATTATTAGTGTTGTCCCTAGCTTACTTGTAGGTATCAAAAAGTAATATATATTATTTTACATAATTTGCCAAATAAATAACAGTAAAACAATATGTTAGAAAAAACAGAACATAAAATTAAGATACAGTGAATTCTGAATACACCATGACTAAAACCCTATACACATACCATCAAATTACGCATAGAGATAATTTATCTCTATCACTGACTTCCATCATAAATTACACCAATGTACCGGAAGACTAATCGAATGGTGGCAGCTGACATGCCTATAGTGCAAAGAGGCGAGTAAAACGTATCTGAGCTATAGATCTGTGTATTACGGTTAAAAAAAAAATATATATCATAATTATCTTGCTAAGAAATTTACTAAGATCCTTGATTGATGATTATCTTTCTATACATTGAAAAAAAAAAATCTAATTGCAGATAAGTAAAACGAAAATACATGTTTAAGGGTCCACTAAGTCAAAACGACCAAGTCCCGCACAATGGTATGTGTGTGTATGTGTATATCGCACGAAACTGAAATTTCATATTTAAAAAGTTATAAACATAGGAGGTTACAGCAACTTTTTCCACAAAAATTGACAAAGCAGATGTGTCACTTAATACAATGCATTTTGCACCTTTTAACGATGTTCTCATAAACGGTTCAAAAGTTTTATTTGTAGAACTCTCTAATGTGATGTCAATTGTATAAAGTAGTGTGGTTGTATAAAGTATAAAGTAATATATATAAAGGTAGGTATAATGTAATATAATATAAAGGTTGTATAAAGTAATGTGGTTGTATAAGGTAATAAAGACTGATAAAAAACGGATAAAATTAGGAGCATGTTGTAGACAATAATTTCTATTCTTATAATATTTGATCTAAATAAAACTTTCCAGCGAAACTCTATGTTATTCCTTATTTTTTTTTTAAATCTCATTTCAATTTAAAGCTATTAAATTGATTTAAATGGCGCACACTCAAACGCAACTCAAAAGTTTGGAATATTCCGGTGCTTAAACTTTTCATTATAAGTTGGCAAGACCCTTAATACTATATTTTCCGCCATGCCGTGTTTACAAACAAATAGTAAATGAGTGAATCATTCCTGTTCCACAAGTGCCTAATAACCGGCAGTGGGATTATCTTTATTCGATGGCCATTTATTGTGTTCAAGATGTGTTTTGCGCAAAGACTTTTTGCTTTTATTTGACAATGGACATTGCTGGGACAGGTAAGACATTATATTTCCAAACTCGTTATTGAATATACATTGCAATCTCACCTGTAAGAGTTAATTTAGCAATTTGTAAATGTAAGACCCTACTCAATAACGAAAAACTATATAACCCCCAGGTTACCCCAAGGATTCGTTTCATTAATCCTTCTAGTCTTTAAATATTACAGAGTTGTGAGTGATACATAATTTTTTTCAGACAATACTCCGAATCAAAATTTTGATAATCTATAATTTGAGGAGTTTCCTAAATGATATAATTAGATTTTTTGTATTATTTTTCCGGTATTCTGGGACTTCAAACGTAAACTGTAGTGATGTTTTAGATTTTAGCAAATAAATTTGACTTTTGACCACTGTGCGCTCGCCAATCGTGTATAGAAATTAAGTATTTTTTTATATTTTTTTCTTATATTTTTTAAAATATTTTTTTCCGTAATCTAGCACCCCAAATGTTAAATATAGAAAAGTTTCAGAATTTCGTCCACCTAAACTGGTCATATTTTCCACTGTGCAGCGGAGATAAGTGGAAGTCGTTAATTGTAGGCCCCAGATTTTTTTGTTTAATTTCATTTATTTATCCTAGTCTTCTAATATCTTCAGCCACTTCATACATTATTCAGAAATATTCAGATTAATTTAAAAGGCCAATGTAATTATTGAGAACAGGATACTGGAGTAAAGAGGAGAGATGAATTGAGACGTTGATTTCCAAAAGGTACTAAAGGACATTTTTTACGAAATTGATATTTTCACATATTTATATTCTCCTTATTTAGTTTTATATAAATATTATATCTGATTGTATCTAATGAACACTCATGTCCTTTAATAACATAATTTAGAAATGCTATTAGTTTCTTAAGATACTAATTACACATTTAGTTTCATTCCAAATCATACCAGAACACTTCATTTCATAACTTTAATATGGTTTTATTAATATAGTAAAGAAATTGTTCTAGATTTTAATGCGAAAAGAATCAAATTAGTTGGTTTAATAATATAATAATGAGAGATTTTCGCGCTCCCTGTAAAGTTCCCCAGAATGGATATTATAATGGATACGGAAATCAACGTCTCAATTGTGAGATATTCTGTGGTTTTATGCATCTGTTGTTTTTCTAGACTATCAGTGTTCCTTGTATGGTGGTAAACTCTTGTATATCATGTTTTATTTTTGTTATTGAAGTTCCTCTTTATGACTCTAATTAGGTGTAATTAAATGTTCGTTGAAACAGAATTTAAATAAAAAATAAAATCCTATTTGAAATGATAGAATTAATATAAATATAGTAAAAATAGAAAACTCTTGTACATTCTCTGAAAATACTTTGTAAAAGGGGGTATACATGATGTATAAGGACCCGGGACCACCTTTCTCTCCACAAAGTTGGAGATAAAGTGATTGATGGACTTCTCAGGTGCCTCGCCTCCTGACAAGTGAGCTATAGGCGTCCGCAGTAGAGTGGAGCGGAATAACCTCAGGTACATTATACAAAATTAAATAAAGTATATAAATATAAACAATAAAATAGACATCTTAGGATTCGTCCAAAAGTCTAATGTAACACTGTTTCGATTCTATCACAATTAAAAATAACATTTCTTAAAGCAACAATATTCCTTAAAAAAATAAATATATAGCAATTATTTTTCAACTTCATACTAAAGTTTATAACGAAACAAAAAAATAAATCGTAAAATAAAAATCGTTTAAGGATAAATTCATAATTGGAGTAATGAAGATACAATTTTCGGGTCTTCTGAATTAAAAAACAAAACAACCTCTACCCTTACAACCCCTGAAATGGTCTCGGACTCAGTACACATAGATCTCCATCATGTTTCTAGGCCAACGGCCGAGCAATGAGGAGGTTAAGCCGCTAGTTTTTTTATCTCAGTTTTTGGGTGTCCACTTTAAAAGCTGGGTTTGCACCAGAAGGGCCTGCATACCCCATTCGTCCCGCAGATAAAACGAAGAATAAATCTTAATTCAGTCATAGGCAGGATTCAAACCCGGGATTCGGAGAACAGTAGAATACTGCTCCATAGACCAGAGCACGCCGTTCTTATGTAATAAAATATTATACTTGACTAACAATAATTGATAGAATAAATATTAACAAAGTTTTAATAATAAGAAAACATAAGTTTCGTGGTATAAAATTTAAACGATAAATGAAAAAACTAGAGCTAAAAATGAACAATACATGTTGTAAAACCAAGCAGCAATGCTGCTAATAACCAAAATAAAATATTGTAGAAATATGAGCTTTTGGATAATCCACTTATTTATGGGGATCACTTGTAGCTGGGTGGTTAGCATAATAGTCTAATATGCCAAAGGTTACGAATTCAAACCCCCAAGTGATCCTAGAATTTTTTAATGGGAGTAAAAAATCCTTAGTTATGCCCTCCTTCGGAGGGG
The DNA here is from genome assembly GCA_023052935.1 of Piezodorus guildinii. NCBI lineage: Eukaryota > Metazoa > Arthropoda > Insecta > Hemiptera > Pentatomidae > Piezodorus > Piezodorus guildinii. Next base: position 110,601,510 of record CM041296.1, on the reverse strand, counting down.
ACGTTAAAAAGTGGTCCGGAGCCTGTACGATGTCAGGTACTCGTTAAAAGATCCCTATCTTAATAAACCTGGATAGGCAAAATGTAGGACTCCCACTGTAGCATCGTCTGATTAGCAATACTAGCATAAAGTGACGTTAAATGAACATCAACAATCCACTTTTGTTTTGATTATTTTCGATTGGTTGTCAATCAAGACAAATAATGATTAAATTATTCTATATGATAACAAATTAGTAGATACATATCTTTACCACCTAAAATTTTGATTTCAATAATAATTATGTGTTTATTTATTTTACTAGAATTGTTTTTCAACGTCTAAAGACAAATCCAAAGAAGGTTTATATGCGTAAATATTCTGTTATTTTTAATTTTGTAAATCCTGTACCTCATTCAACCCATGAAGAACTTGTGTTCAGTACTTGAAGATTCGTACTGTTTCAAGGCCAACGGTCGTGCAAGGAGGTGATTAGGCCAAGAGCATGCTCAGGCTCCAGCGCCGCCCCCCATACTTTTAGTACCCACATCATAGAGGCTGGGTGTGCTCCATAAGAATCTCCATACCCCAGGATCGCTGCTCGGCAGAAATAACAGAATAAATAATTCTACAACACCCTGGGTTCGAACCCAAGGAGATGGTATAAATAAACCAATAAAAAAATAGTTGGTATTAATTCAGAAAAAAAAATCACATTATCTTTTTATTAATTAAGAATAAAAAAGACTATTATAATAATATTTTTTTATTATTTACAAACGCTGTATAAGATGACTCATAACAAAGTATTCCTCGAAGGTCACAAAGTGGTTTTTGAACACATTCATTCCTAATCTTTGCCATCATCGGCCGGTAGTGACATCAGTCAGTTGCCCTTGAGGAGTTTTGCAGGTTCTTTGTTGCAGAAAACTAAGGACCTGTGTAATATGTTAATGTAAATAATAGCATATTGGTATATGAGAGTTGCGGAACGCATGACGCACAAGAATAATAGTCCTCGAAACTACCAAGGGACACTCCTACATTTATCCATACGAATGACATGAGTGAGAAGTTTAGGACTCTAGAAGTTAAAAAGTTTATACAAAAGACTGAAATCTAATACATACTTGATCAATATGACAATAAATTCGATTCGACAAATACAAATTAAATGTGACCAACACACAACTTTCACTTACAGAAGTTTTAAAGAATTAAATTAAGTATTGATGGAAACGTGTGTTTCATAATATACAAATAGCAATACGAAATTGTTCTGCACAACAATCAATTAAGTTTATGCTCTACTCGTCACTTAACATAACCTTACGTTCAAAACTTCCAATTCACTACAAAAAGCTCATTTATATCACTGTCATCAGACCAATCTGGACATATGGAATCGAGCTTTGGGGCTCTACTAAGCCATCTAACTCCTCCCGCATCCAATCCTTACAATCCAAAATCCTTCGCAAAATCCTAAATGCTCCTTATTTCGTCACAAATAAAATCATCCATAACGACCTTAATATCCCATTTGTGGCAGACCTTTCTCGAACCAGATATACCACTTTTAATTCCAAACTCCCAACTCATATAAACCCTCTTGTCCGCAACCTATCAACCTCGCATATTCCTGACAACCCTCCGAGGCGATTGAAAAGAAGATGGCCTCGGGATCTACTTACTTAAATAAACATCGAAGTACTACCGCTGGGTAGTTTCTTCACAAGTCTTATACGCCTTTTATTATAATTCATCACTTCTACTTATTGTATTTATGTAATATACAGTTGTAAAATTCAATAAAATATAATTAAAAAAAAAAAACAAAAAAAAAAAACATAACCTTACAACTATGTATGTATTTTATTTTATATAATGTCACTTTATGCTATTGTGGCTAATCGGACGATTAAAACTTTATACATAACATGTTTTCTTAAATCATTAACTTTCCAATGGTATGTTATACATCTGAATTACTATTTTTATTTCGGAACAAATTTAGCTAGAAAAATATTTTTGGCTCTTTTCTTCTTTAGTTATTTATCAATTCGCTCAACTTTAATATTTTACCACATTTTATCAATCATAATAAGATGAAATGGTTATTTTTATTTTAATCTACCAAATTATAGGTAATTGAGGCAAAGAAAATTTAAACTATCGGCAATTAAGCCCTGACAGACAATTTGAAACAGAATAAAACCAACATAATATTCAAGCATATTAAATTTTACATCAAAACAGCGAGTTTAATTAAAATCGTTAGAGCCGTTACTGTGAAAGTCGTACAAAGGTGCAAAATGCAGAAAATAAAGTGGCTGTTCCGGTTGCTGATTTTGATGAAAAAGTTTTTGTACATCTCGGGCGTATAATTGCCTTAAATATGAAATTTGCAATTTTGTACCATTTTTCGTTTTTGTGTTAGACTCACCACAAACGGACTTCATGCGCGATTTAGTTATTTGGACCCATGGAACCAACTATAGATCGTTTACTTTCGTTGAAAACTTTTTTTATTGAATATATATATATATATATTATTATTATTATATATTATTATATATATTCATTCGTATGTATTACAATTTGTAACAATGGACAACAATAATATTGCTAAAGGATCACATTAATACAATATTTTCGTTGAAAACTGGAATTCTAAAATTGCCACAGTCGCAATACTTTCCCTTTATATATATATATATATATATATATATATATATATATATATATATATATATATATATATATATATATAAGTAAGTAAAAGTAAACAGCTAAATATTATACAGCTAATAACATAACCAGGCGCAAGAAATATTTCTGAAATACAGCACAGATTGATAAGATAATACTGTCATAACCAAGGTAGTATTTTAACTAAAATAGAAACTGGAAATACCAAAATGGTTGAGGGTGGTAGAAACAATTCAGACTCTCAAAAGGCTCTCTTTACACCAACTAAATTCACATACAAATTTTGAAGCATTTAACTCAATTTAGAAGAGCCGTAGAGGCGCGCAAAACCCGGTAACAGTTGCCCCAATTACCACAGAAATTTACCCCTCTGCTCTCAACTTCTTTCCCAACTTGCAGTTATAAAAGGGATTTAAAATACATCCCTACTTTACCGTCCTAGAATAGAGCGCAGAAGTCTATTATTTTCAAGCATAATAACGACTAATAATAGATTAATTTTTCGTCATATTCATTCGGAATATTAGATGGAAAACAAAAGAAATAAATTAACAATTTAAGTAAAACGGTGAGATTTTAAATAACAATATTTTCTGCTTATTAAATATTTGTTTATAGATTAACAATTTACTAAATTGTTATTGAGGCTTACTGGTTGAAATTTTTTATTTATTGTATTTTAGTTACAAAAAAAAAAAAAAAAAAAAAAAAAAAAAAACGAAAATTTTTCACTCCTCACGATCCTATTCTCAATTCTTTACCTCAACTCTTGTGGCAAGATATTATTACGCGTTAAATAAAAATACATTTTTAAACTGTGAATAGTTTTTAGTCTCTTATTCAAAATCTGATCATATCCTTTTATTTATTTTTACATTAATTTTGTGCTGAAATGGGAAAATTGTTAAAGTCACTTTTTTCTAGAAATGGTAGTTTTCACATTCCGGAGCGTCACCTGGTTATGTTTAGTAGGCTGAGTTTTATTTTTTTTTGAGTTCTGCATACCTTGAAAATCAAATTTTGAGGGAGAGAAGGAGGGAGATTTTTTTTCTCAGGGCAATTACGATAGTTCATTATTGAAAATAATAAACCAAATACAACTCATGATTTTAATAAAAAACATAATAAAGTAAATAGGATAATTAATATATTACTGAGAGATTTTGAAGATGTTAGTAAATAATCCTAGAATGGATACAGTATTTTAGAAATCAACGTCTCAATTTGTCCGGCTCAATAACCTCTGTATATATAAAATGATAACGCGATTTTTGTTTTCCGTGAACTCTAAACAATGAAAAGAATTATGATACGTTTTTACGATTTAATTTAGGAAATTCTATTCTGAAGGTTTATAAGCGAAATACATTGCAATTAAGTTTATTTTTTCGAAGGAAAAACTTAATTTTCGGTAATGAGTTGTTAAAGTTATCAAATAGTTATTCCTAAAATATGAAAGTAATATGATGTATAATATACCATTGGAAAGCACAAGATTATAGAAAAGTTAATATATAATTATAGAAATCGTAGAGACTAATAGGAAGTTTTTATAAACCTATATACTTATGAACATGTATTATTTTTAATGTTGTAGTAAGGGGAGTTATGGTAGATTCAGTATTCCTACAGTACAGTATCTTACAAGTGATATTCTTCCATACAGTGTGCAATATTGAAAAAAAAAAATTTTTAGATAATAATATAATAGATTTTTTTATAAAACACGTGTTTCTATAGAAATTTAATTTAATTTATTCTTTAATGGTTTCGCTCATTTTTATCTCTTACTGTATTTGAAAATTCTTTAATCGATTTTAAAAACGGAGGTAAGAGAAAGTCGGGCAACACATCAGATTTTTTTAATTATTATATGAAAACAGATTATTCACTGTAAAATAAATGATTCCCATGGAAAATAATTTAATCTTTAAAAATGTAACTAAAAAAAGTTTATTTGAACTATAAAATAGTAATAATCCGAATAAAATAGGAACCTAGTAACATAACAAAAAAAAAAAAGGAATTCAAAAATGTTTACGGTCCCTATACTTTCCTTTACTATACATAGTAAGTGAAAGTAATAAACTGTACCAATTTTGATTTTCTTTGTTAAATTATAAGATACCTAAAATAAACATATTTTTTTTTGCTACTTGCACTTATGGTAACGTTTGAACTCATTATCTTAAAATGATATACTATTCATGGGCCAATCTGCATTTTTTTTAAAAATAAATTTTATAAATACAAAAAAAAAAAAACCTGTACCACCACAATCCATGAAGAGTTTTGGGGTCAGTACATGTAGAGATTCGTACTGTTTCTCTGCCAACGGCCGTGCAATGAAGTGATTCGGCCAAGATCACGCTTAGCCGCCAGGTTATTTCCCCATTTTAGGTACCCACTTTATAGAGGCTTGGTGTACCCCAGAAGGGTCTCCATGCCTCAGGATCGCCCTCCCTCTCCCTCCGGCTGAAATAACAGAATACATAATATTCCACCACTGCCGGGATTCGAACCCAGGACCCGGAGCACATTGGACAGTGGACGCTCTACCCACTAGACCACGCCGCTCCCTCATTTTATAAATGCACCACGTTTAAATTGCAACCGTGCGAAGGGCGGTATACAATGTATACAATTTGAAAATGCCCGGTCATAAGGGCCGAAACGTTATGTATTGACCAAGAATAAATTTTAATTTACTGCTGTTACATTAATTAATTAAAATAAGATGTAACAAAAGATGTTTTTTATAAAATTATATCAACAATGAAAGTTATTAATTTTGAAAAAAAAAAAAATCAGATTACCATGCATTAAAATCAAATAAATTAATTTAATAATAAATTTATGAAAGGCTTAAATTCCCATTAGTAGATATACGTGTAGTTCTTTTTTGGAATTCAGCATCTCTATTTCAATCCTTAAATGTATAACATCCTTCCCTACCTTATCTATCCTGTACAGTCTATTACAGAGGTCAGCAAACTCACCTGTAACAATATAATGAATATGTATAGAAAGAAAAATAAATTTTAAAAATACATATAACCAAAAATTAATTTGGAAGAAGAAAAAATAATTAAAATAAGTATAATTTTGCCTGTAGGTTGTATGCTTTGGTTTACTTTTATTTATCAACATTTCAAGTGGTAAAATAGACAAACGTAATATTGCTTAACTCAACTTCTTATCATTGTTCAAATTTAAACTATTTGTTGTTTGAGCTCAGGAAGATATTTTATATGAAACAACAGAAACTATTTTCACAACAAACACGCTTAGCGTTAATGTTAGCGCTTATGGTCATTGGTTTATTGGACTTTCTGGTTAACTCGAAGCAAAACTCAAGCGTATTATATGAACTGTACAATACGATTTGTATTCGGGATCACCAGAAACACGCATATAACCCAGTATTACTCCGAGTTAAGGTGGATCCTATCCAGGTTACAAATGCCAGTATTTCCTAGCTTCCTTCCTCAATCAGGTCATCAGAACTCAGCGCTCCAGCTATATCTTCCGAACCCTTCCATTCAGTCCCGTTCTACCGAATCCCGTCTTTCAGGCCTCTACCCTTCTCATCACCGTACTACTGTGTTTGAAAAGTCCTTTCTAGCCAAAGCTGTTTCTCTTTGGAATTCTATCCCTCCTGAGATCCGTCATGCACACGAACCGCTTCCACCTTTATATCGCTTTCTTTTTCTTTCCCAATTAAATAGACAATAACCTCAAATCGAAAAACCAAGAAGCTAGACACACCAATGTTGCTGTGTTTTTATATTATTTTAATTATCTCTAATAAATTTACTATTTTTGTATTTTTTCTTTTTTAAAGTTTAATTTTCCTAATATGTATATAGTTTATAACCTCAATTTATTAACTTAATTTCGCTTCAGATGTTTAAATCCTATGACCACACTATTAATGACCGGTCATTAAACTTGTATTTTCGTCATAGGACATTTTTCGTTTAATTTCTCATTTAAATTGCACCCAAGGGAAGTAGGGACGACCCACAGGTAATTTATAATATTTATTTAAACTATTTATTCAGACACGGCAAATCCAAAATCCTAACCAGTGGAATACCCCACTCTGGCATATAAATATAAATTTACGTATAAACAGAGCGTTTAGCCGCGTTCAAAAACTAAAAGCGTTGAGTTTAGGGAGAATAATGGGATATTTTGAATGGCGTGAATGAAGCACTAAAGCGAATATTTTTAATGGTTCTTTAAAAGGGTGGATTTTAGACGGACATTGTGTTTAATGGAGCCAGGAGTGGCGGGAGTAGAAGCCACGTGGTAAAGGGAATGTTTATGAAAGGTTCCTCGGGGCAGGGACCGGGATCGATACTGGGCGGGTCTGTCTCTACAACCTCTATATTATCTCTTTTATCATACTCTCGCTCGTAATATCGACCATAATTATTAATATATTATGATAATTATATATAATATCCATACCATAGTAGTAAAACAGTCATAAATACATCGGTGGAGAATGTATCAGGCAATACGACCATTTAAATATTTTAACTTCATTTACATGCTGAAATTCGCAATGATAGTTTTAATATCCCGGACACTATAATAGATTATTTTGTGGGAAAATCGGTGTTATTAACTATCAGAAAATTGAACTCAATATAAATATACACCTTTTTTTATTTCTTTAAAGTAGTGAATTTCTAATCAAAAATAACATTTAATATTTTCAGTTTTATTTATATGCTCGAATACATATTTAAAAAAAAGTAAATGCATGCTTATACGTTTTTCGATGGTGCAAATATTTCTTTTAGTTTTTAAATTTTATACTAAACTTTTATTAAAAATCTAGTTCGAGCAGCACACGATTTTCACTTACATCGGTAGTTAAAATCAATTTAAGAACTATTAAATAAAGTTAGAGTTGAAAAAAGTTTAAAGAATCATATTCAGTTACACGTTGGAAATGTATGTTTTAGATTAAAAATATAACAATATAGAATTGTCAAGTTATTCCTTTCTTTAAATTAACTTCCATAACGTTTATATTAGTATTCATGTGTTCGAGGAGAGAATCGCATAAAAAAATATTTTTGCTTTTTTCCAATTTTGTTAGTTAACAAATTCGTTAAACTAGAAAATAGGGGAGTTTTTTATAAATTCTAATAAAATTACATGGTTACTTTGTCAGTATAAATAGGAACGTTATCGAAAAAAAAATTCATAAATACTGAAAAAAAAAATTAAATGTTAAAAAGTAAATAAACAATATAACTACAAATTCAAAATGATTTTTATTATTAGTTTACTGGAGAAACATGTGAATAGGACTGGAGTTATTTTTAGCTCTTACCGGTACAATAATTGAAGTGATGTAATGCAAAGCTGTATCATTATCGATTCATCATTTTCATTGGGTAATATCCTATCGAAATTCGAATCATGCCAGGTATAACGCCAAATGTAGATTTTCCGTATATATTTATTATTTACAAGTAATGCATTTATAACCATCAAAATATTATAAAGTTTAATAATAAGTTATATATTTTTTTTTCTTAAAATATTAATTCAAATTATGAACATGATAAAATTTATTATTTTTAAATTACTTTTTTCGTTTAATTATTGTTGTTTTAAAAAATTGTTGGGCCATATCTGACACATATACATATACAAAAAATAAAAACACATACATTAACTAACTGTACCTCGCGGCTTTGCATAGGAATATTTAATTTTTTTTGTAATTGCTGCGAATTAAGAAAGTTGTTTATAATAACTGTGTTAGGTGAGGCTATACAATATAAATATACCTGAGATAGAAGAGAGTTAAACTTTTAGCTATGTCTATGTATGACAAATAAATGATGATTGTTGATTGTCAGATATTAATTTTATTCAGTTTAATCTACAATAACATACCAGTAGCAAGTAGCCATACCCGTGATTATCTCATTCTGACAAGTTTGCTTTAAGACATTATCATTCTATACCATCGTAACTTATATGTAACATAAATTCGTATTTTTTCCACTCGGGGGTGTACCCTTCCAACTGAATAAGCTCGAATTTTTTTTAGAATTCAGTACTAAGTTGTATCATCTTTTCAAAACTTGAACGTTTTTCAGGCTATTGATCATTTTAAAAACCAACAACAATGAAACATATGGATTTGATAGAAACCTACACACGAAACATGGCTATGAAACGAAATATACATAGATATATAGTATCTATGCCATTACTGTTCAGATTAAGACAATTTTGCTTCTAGATAGTTAGAAATTTGATTGTCATTCAAATGAGTACTTAAAGTTTTTCAGGATGCGTATAGTTTCTGAGTTATTCGAAAACCAATTTTGTTTTACGTTTAAAAAATATTTTTTTTAACCACTTGGAGGGCTAATTTTCCCAAACCTAGTCTAATTGCACATCTAGATAGTAGAACGAACCTTCAGGAAAAATTCAAATTCACAGCTATAGTCATTTTTGAGAAAAGTGCGATGACCAGAAAATTAGTGAAAGGATTCTTATAATATAGATAAATCAAACTTCCTTTCTACAAACATTTTGTATTCTTTCCTTCCCTATCCTGAAAAACAATTACTGCTAACAAACAATTTCGCTAAGTAATGAGGGCCTTAAAATTAGTATTTCCAAGAAAATTTTAATTCCAAAATGTTCAAGCTTCCATACTTTGCATTCATTATATGTTATATACAGTAATAGTTTATGTTGCAATACACCAAATGAAATTAAAAAAAAAAAAAAAACATTTATCGATCTTACCTATTTATATTCACTTTATATTTTATTTTACATAATATTTCCTTATAGGTATGTGAAAGAAAAAAGTGTTGAGCTAAATGAAATTAAACGAAAATGAATTTTATTCCGAAGCGAAAGTTGCTCTAAGAAAACCAAAAATGTAAAAAAAAAAAAAATAAATAAGATAATTATCTGATATTTTTAACTGAAGAATTAAAAGAAATGGATCAGATTTGGTAACGACTATTGTCATTATAGCTATTAATATTTCACACTTACGGAATTGAACGTTTAAAAGTGTTTAATGATAAGTTTACGAATGAATAGGCGAGGAATTCCATAATTGGGTAGTATGAATGATAATGATTTTTTGAAAAAGGCGGCTATTTTTTTTTTTTTTTTTTTTTTTTTTAAGGAATCGGTAAACAATCCAACCAGGAAATAAGGTAGAACCACTTCTAAAATGAATCTAATGAAACAATTCATAAGTATCTTAGGTCTCATATCAAATATTTCAAACAGCCAATAACCACAGTGGGAACCATATTCAATGTGGAGGAAAATGAGAGAGGAGACTAGATAGAATCTGACGGGTTTTAGAGGGATGGAATCAAGAAATCTTAGAAATTGTTAGAGGATAGCTACATAATTTAAGAAGTATGGTATTACCGTATGGTATGTTGACCATCTATATATTTGTCATTTTATTTTGAATTGTTATTAGAAAATATTTTAATAAGAAAGGAGGGAAGGCAAGGAAAACACTGCATAGATCCGAAGGATTAAGGGACGAGTGTAGGCGTCGCTGGCAAAGACAAAGATGATGATTCGGAAACCTTTCTCCTTCAGATATCGCTCTCTAAGGCCAATCAAAATAAAGGAAGAGACTTGAGAAGGGAGAATTCTATGAAAAGGACGGGGAACAAGCATTCGACCTCATCACAACTCGCTCCATTGCTCGCCAATCAGTCCAGCGGCTGCATGCCCACTACTCATCCAGCTACTGACCTTCTCATGTATCAAGTACAAAATTAGTAATTTTGCAGAGTATTTTATACCCACATATACTTTATTGTAATTTTGTGATTCAGTATAATTTTGTAGAATTATAAGACTGCATTATTGGTTCAGCTTTCTCATCAGATAAAAATTACATATTTGATGCATCCTCTCGCCTGCTATATTTGAATATTATGATTCATGTTAACTTTCTCCTTCAGAGAACATTATTTCCCTCCTTTAGGGAGGCCAAGTTAAATTATTATTCCTAATTATAAGGCAGGCGGGAATGTATAACCTAAACTATCGGCTGATAAAACCTAAAGATAAAATGAAATATTTCAAACTTTTTTATTAAGTTTATAATATTTTAGTTGATCCTAGATACTATAACTTAAATAAATATTACAACACAAAATATAACTAATTCATAATAATTGAACTAATTCTCTGGATATTGTGAGCCCTTTGAAGGGATGTGACCTGCAAGGGATGAGACAAGGGAGCTGTGGGTGACAAGGCTCCAACCTGCATAAACACAAACTAATTAGGGTGGTTATTAATGCCCTAGGATGAGGGTCACCTAAGACCATCACAGCCACCACAATCTATTAACACCCTACAATATACAGCCGCTGTCCACTAGATCTGGCATTACATTATACCTATCAGGCAGGTATATGTTTTAGTCAGTTGTATACAGAATTTAATAAAAAGGAAACTTTTAAACTTAAGAGAAAACAACTTAACCATCAAAAATCTTAATAAAAGAAAACAAACGGAATTAAAAGCGATAAATAACATCTAACTAAATTTTCAAAATCGGGAATATTATGATAAAAAGTAAGCGCGTTCCCCTGAGAAAGTAAGTATCGTAAATTAAAAAAAAATATGATGCGGGTCACACACGACTTTCATTTGCATCGATTATTAAAAACAATTCAAGAACTACTTAATAAAGTGAAAGGTGAAAAAAACAGGAATTATATTCAGTTTCGTTGGAAACATATGTTTAAAATTGAATAATGTGACAACATCAAATTGTTATGTACAATACTCGCCTAAGTCTTGTTTTATTTTATTTATTTAACGTCATTTAATGCTACTATGGCTAATCGGACGATGCTACATTGGGAGTCCTAAATTTTGCATATCCAGATTTTATTAGGAAAGGGATCTTTAACGAGTACCTGACATCGCACAGGCTTTGGACCACCTATTAACGTTCCCTCCGAAGGACGGCATTACCATGATTTTTTTTCTCCCATTAAAAAATCCTAGGACCACCTGCGGGTTTGAAGCCGTGACCTTGGCATAGGAGGCTGTTATGCTAACCACCCAGCTACAAGTGATCCCTAATAGCTTAAGTGTATGCTATAATCGTCACTTTACTACATTAACTTCACAACTTTTTTATATAAGATAAGCTTTCCAATGCCATATTATACATATATATTACTATTCTTATGTTCTGATAAAAAAAAAAACCTAAAACAATATTTTTTTTTTCTCCTTTAATTGGTTATCAAATTCGAGCAACTTGTATATTTAGACTTTTTTTATCAATGTTATAAGGTGATATGGTTATTTTTAAAAAATCTAAATCTTCAAATATTTATAAAATGATACTGCAATTCGTTGTTTCACGAACTACTTCTAAACCACTGGAAGAATTTTGATAAATTTTTTACTATCATTCAGGGCATTTTTTCCCGAATGTTTATAAGTAAAATACATTGCAATTTAGTTTTTCTTTATTCTAGGGAAAAATAAATTTTCTGTTACCAGGTCATCAAAAACTTTTTCTTGAAAAATGAATAGTAATTTAAAAGTATAATATAACTTTGAAAAACGGAACTTATTAGACAAGCAAATATGCAATAAAAGAAATCGTAAAAGTTAATATAAAGTTTTTGTAAGGCCATAAGCTTATGATTATGATAGTTCATTGTAGCCACCGTGTACAGTATCGTACAACTTATATTCTTTAATTCAGAAAGCAATATTTTAGAAACAATATTACAAAACAAATCGGTACTAAGTTGTTAAAATAAATAGTTAATTGTTATAAATCTATAAACTAACTTATATAAATAAAATTATTTTATTAAAATAGATCTTTCCTGTTAAATAACTATAATTCCCATAGAAATAAATCAAACCTTTAAAATGTGTTTCAAATAGTTTATTTGAAACAAAATATTCTCTGAATCCATCAGACAAAGTTTTTTTAATCATAAATACCTCATTCAAATTCACCCGTGAGAAACAGAGACGAGTGTAGAAACGAGTATTGGTATTTCATATATAGGTAAGTAAAAATAAGAGTAAAATGAGAAAAGAGGGTATTAAATGTTTGTTAAAACGTTATTAGTCAAGTTTGTTTCGACATCAAAAGGAAACCTCATTGTGTTATACCAAGTGCTACAATGTTATAAGCCGCCATATTGCCCGTGGTTTAGTTTCAAGTAGGGGTGTCAGGAGTCTGAAGAGTTTAATTGTTTCTGTTTAACTAAAGTTATTTGAATGTAATTATAATTTATCAAAGTTATTATAAACAGAACAGCAACCATTAACAAATAGTTGACATATACACGAGGGTAGTATAATAAGATAAAAATATAGACAACGCTACCTAATCAATTAAGCAGCACATGGTAAAACAAGTTCTCGGTCGCCCATGATAATGTATTTTCTGCCGTTATCACATAAAATAAGTGTGTTCATTATTTTTCTATAATAATAATAGTTTTCAATTTATATTAAATATTGGGTTGTTTCACATGAAATGTCCGTTTTTATAGTTTCTGAAATACATAAAGGATTTTGCAGGTCTCTATTGTTTGTCTACATATTTAAAGTGAACAGTTACTAATCTTCTACCTTTGTATTATAAACATTAGCTTCCCAATCAATTACCCACTTTTTAGTATACCTCCAAATATGAACGAACATGGAAACACGCGATTTTCGAGTAATATTTTTGTACGAGTTTAAACTCGGCCATTCAGCAGCTGAGGCCGCTAGAAATATTTGCAAGGCGTTTGGGTTAGGGAGTGTTAATAAACGGGCCATTCGCTGTTGGTTTCCTAAGATTTGAACTGGGGATACCGACTTGGAAAACTTTGGAAAAGCCCCGAGGAAGACCTCCATCCGTAATAGACGACGATGTCCTCAAACATATAGTAGAAGGAAACCCCTACCAAACAGTTCAAGGACACTCAGCACAACTAAATGCAACTGCCCCTACCGTTTCCAGGCATTTAAAGTGATTGGGAAAGCAAAAAAGCTCGATACATGGGTACCTAATGATCTTACTTAGCGACATGTTTCCAGATTACCACCTGTTTTTAGACAGCTTCCTCAAAGGAAAACTTTTTGAAAATTATGATCAAGTGAAAAGTGCGTTTTCAGAATTTGTTTCACTTCAAAGCTCAGAGTTTTTTAGTTCGGGGATAAAAAAGTTGGTGTCACGTTGGGGAAAATGTGTAGAAAAAGAAGGTAAATACTTCGAATAAAATTATCTTGATTTCATATCGTATTTTTAATAAAAAATCCTTTACCATAAAAACAGACATTTCATGTGACACAACCCAATAACACCTTCTGCAAGACAGTATATTAGTATTATAAACGCTCGTTGATGTGTGAGTTGCGGTTTCGTTTGCGAAATATAAATGAAAATCAAATATTGTTTACTATTATTGTATCCAGAATAGCATTTTAATATCTCTTACTGATTTTCTTTATATTTACATACTATTTATTTTGTTTTAAATATTATGCCATACTTTGTGATGTTAAATTTAATATTCAGGTCTACCCATTCCTATGAATGTGGCCTTATTATCTTTTATATTACCATTAATTTATTTTTAATTGGACCACTTTTTATTACTTTCTCTTTTAATGTTTAAATTATTATCATTTTTACAGTCTCAGATTAGATTATAGCTTTGCAGTCATGAAGAACGTCAGCATTCGATAATTAGATTTATATTATTTCATTAATTTTGACCTTTAAGCCAAAATAGATTACAAACGTTCGACGTTTTTATAGGTAATATTATCATAGTAACGCATTACAAAATATAATAAGTTAATTTTAACAGATTGAAAATGTTCAGGCACCAGTCCAGGTAGTCTATAATTCAATTTTTTTCATTTTTTTTTAAAATATCTTTCCATTCAACCACCGTACTTTAATCTTCTAAATATTCTAACATTAGTTCCATACACAAACAAGTGAAAAGTGATTTATTTTATTTCATATCTATGTGTAAGAAATGAAAAAATATCCTCCAAATACTATGAATTCACATATAAATAAAAAGAAACAGTAAAATAACTCCTTAATAATATGTTTTGATTTACTTCATGTCATCCAATGGGATGGACCTAAGAAAGCACAGAATACCACCACAGGAAATATTTTCTCGAAAGTATTCGCGTTCCTGAATGCTTTGAACTGACCGCAACATACCCTTAAAGTTCAAACAGTTAAGGAGGAAGAAAGGTCATTAAAAATATGAAACACAAGAGGAATGTTCTACTAAAACTAACCGGAAATCCTACAGTTCTTCGTGAAATCGCGATAACTATAATTTTCTCTACCTTAGATACTTACAGACTAAATCGTGTATGGTGATTGATTTTGGCAGCTAAAAGTATAAACACATAAGCACGCTTAATGAGTAACTTAATTATTTATTTATTAGCTTCTTGAGTCTTGCCTTAATGTTTTATTGAAGATCCCGCACGTAGGTTGAAACTTCGAAAAATAAAGAGATTTTTCATTATTTTCTAATATTTTTTTATTGCCACCCGAACCATCTCCTCCTACCATATTCATTTCACGGACAACCATTTAATATTCAATAATTTATTTACATTTATAGTTAAAAGAAAGATTTATCCAATTTTCTTAGTTCTTTAAGAAATGTTGAGCCATCCAGTATGTGATCCGTATCAGTTGAAAGGTCATTTTTATTTTCGGCGATGCTTATTTTCAGATCTGATCTGGATTTCGACCATTACTCTACTTTGTTTTATTCTTTTGCAGAAAATACACTATACTATACTGTAGAAAGAATTAAAAAAGTAACACCAATTACAGGAGTAATATTTATTTAAAAACAGAATACTTTTTGCCCGAACGACCACAGAAAAGAGCTATAAAACTGAATGGAGAAGAAAGGACAGATTCGTACACACAACCTTTGCAAGATAAACAGGCACATATTTTTTGGTGAGGGAACTGGATGGGAAAGATTTTTCGGAGCAGAGATTGAAGGGACTTCATTTTTTCTCGCAGAGCACTTTATCTTTAGCGGGAGCCTGAGACTGAGGCAAGGACTCAGGATAAAAAATTGTATATTGTATGGCTATTATCGTATAGAATTATTTACCATAAGATTTTCATTTTTATTAAACACTATCTTGACTACAGTAGTTACGAATGTTACCAATCAGTATTTACAAGTATTCGAAAGATCTATTATTTTTAAACATGGCAGAATTGAGTGTTGTTATATTAAGGTGAAGATTGAATCCAAAATTTGAATAAAAATGATGTAACGAGGCATGTTTTTTAAGCAAGTACCGTTTTGGAATTTAAAAAAAAGACGTGCAAAGATATCGCAATAATTTTATTTTTACATGAAAGCCTGTACCTTAATCTACTTTTTAACACCATTTCCATGCATTTTGAGTCACTTGTCATAACGCAGCACCAGTTTTTAAATACCTCCTCAAAAAATTCTGCCGCCTGACTTGTTAACCTTAGTGTTAAAGGCGTAAAACCGATCGATATTCATCGTGAGATCGTTTGAAGTTTACGGACAAAACATTATGAGTGATAGAATGGTAAGGAAATGGATGCGAGCATTTAAAGATGACCGCACAAATGTGCATGATGAAGAACGGAGTGGGCGTCCTTCGGTCGTTAATGAAGATTTGGTGACAGAAAGTGGACGAAAAGGTAAGAGAAAACAGACGCTTTACAATTTTATCATTGTCCGACTGCTTTCCTCAATATTCTCGTAGTGTTTTGAATCGCATTGTGACCGAGAACACCGAGAAAGGCGGCAGAATTTTATGAGGAGGTGTTAAAAAACAGGTGCCGCGTTATGACAAGTGCCTCAAAATTCATGGAAATTATGTAGAAAAGTAGATTAAGGTACAGACTTTCATGTAAAAATAAAATTATTGCGTTATCTTTGCACGTTTTTTTAAAATTCCAAAACGGTACTTACTTAACTCCACCAATTTATTTAAATTACATAACGTTTTGGTTGATACATCTTCAAGTGCCTAACATTGTTTTCTTATGTGTAGAATAATTAACAATGTCCGTTCAGACAAGAGGTTCCATAGTTGACTAATCTACATACCATAAGAAAAAAAATGTTTTCACCTGAAGAAGATGGCGTATCAATTGAAACGTTGTGCAATTTACATAAAGTTATGCAGTTAATAAAAGAGAATTTGTATCGTATTATTATTATATGATTTGATATGTGTGTATGTATGTATGCATATAGAGTCTTCAAGTGATATTTTACCTCCAAATTGGCAAACTTTTTCAGTGTATTGAAAGAAGTACAACGGGTTTACGTTTCAAATCCTTTTATTTGACACCTCGATATATTTCAGAAATATGAGTGATATCATTGGTGCGATAAAATTAAAATCTCTATGTATTGATGCTTGAGAGTCAGAAAAATACTAGTGGTACTTATTCAGACAATGTGTTGGCACTTCTACAGCCTTTAGAGATTTTAACTTACTCTTACGGCTCATAAAAATTTTAATTTGAGTTAAGTTGTGAAATGGTGTGTTGTGAGAAAGAGCTTCTTTTTGGAATTTTAAATTTTTTGTACTCTTTATTATAAGTAAATAAATAAATTGTTAAATATCAACATCTTTAAGATGATATTTGATGGTTAGACATGACATAATTCAAATAACTTCAGAACATTAATTTTTTTTCTCTGGCGCGACAGGACATGTAGGCGCTTGGGCTCCTGAGAGAATATACTCACCACGTTTCTCGATGAATTTTTATAGGGTAAGGCCATCACTCCCTAGCCTATTTTTGTGAGTGGCACCAGTGCCTGACGGGGAAGAAGCAGTGAGTGAATCCCCATTTAATTATATGCTTATAAAAGTCCGCCGGGACTGGGATTCGGACTCGAAACCTTTAGCGTGCGAGACTAGCGCGCTAGCCATTCAGCAGTAGCCATAATACATAAACAACGTAATAAAAATAAGACATATTAGTAGTACCAGCGGTTTACAAAAAGTGGTCCGCGGAACCCTGTGTTCATTGGTAATCATTTTTAATTACCTTAACGAAATATATTTGTTAAGATTTGGCTTTTAGTATGACCATATTCAAATTCTAAGTGATAAAATAGGGTTGTGTTCACTGCTACCCGCAGAATCACAATCTTAAAATTAGTCATTTTCTAACATTTCAAGAATAAAGCTGTACAGATGTAACTTGAATAAGGTAATGTACGATTTCTTTAAAAGTGATTTAATAAATACTTGTCTGGTATTAGTTTTAAATCTAAGTTAGAAATTCAATGTTTAAGTGATTAAAGTAAACTATTTTTTCTTCATTTCCATTATCTCTACTTGGCCATTCGGAAATATTGAATTTTGGCAGCAGCGGTATTCCACATGCAATATACTTGATACAGTGTATGCCAATAAAAATCATACCGTTTATGAACCTAAAATCCTTTAGGTTTTAGGTTAGATTTTTAGGATAGGGATTTGAAGGATCTTTGCCTTTGAAATGATTGTAAGAAGGGTTTCACAAACACTTTTTTTTTAATCCAATGTAGTAGCCTAATGAGGTCTACAACGTTAAGTACACTGATTAAAAAAGGTATTTCTAAAACAGGTTGAGGGGTTTAAAAATATTCACAAATAAAGAGGGCATTCGCTACCTCAGAGCGCCATAGAAATTCAATATATTAGGGAAATGGCTCAAGACACGAATAGCAAGAGATGCATGTCATTACTGAGTTCCATTAGCATCTCTAGGCGCAACAAACAGCTCCAAATATTGAAAACTCTTAACAATCAAATACATCTGTCAAAAAAAATATTTAAAAAAAAACTTAATATTCAGCCAACTGAAATTTTAATTGAGCCGATAAAGAGAACTCAAAAAATAAACAAAAGTTGTTGATAGAATAAAATCCTCAAATATACCAAATAACAGTTTTTTTAAATCTTAATTACGTATATTTGAAATATATATTAAGGAAAAGTATTGCGATCGTAACAATTTTCGATCCGAGTTTTCATCGGAAATACTGCGCTCCAAATCACCAAATCCCGCAAATTGGTATATTTGTGCTTATTGTAGTATGTCTAGTTAGAAAATGATAAATTGTACATAACTGAAATTTCATATTTTAGAAGGTTATATGCCTGGCCAGAAAGAGCCACTTAACGCATGCAATTAACTTGCACTTAATCTTAATTGCATACATTCAAGCACTTTATCCACTTTACGCATGCAGTTTTTTCTAATGGGCTTTAATATCTGACTGAAATAGTCTGCTAGAGCTAAAATGCTGATATTTAAAAAAGTTATAAACCGATTGTTCAATTAAGGGTCCCCTTATTTTAAATGACAAAGTCTCACAAAATGGTCCGTGCACTCATACAGAGTCCACAGCAAAATAAAAAAACGGTTCCAAATTAAAACTGCTAACTTAAGATAATAATAACCAATATTAATTTAAGATAATTACACACTGATAGGACGAATTTTACTATTTCGAAGGATATGCCCAATTTTAATATTTTAAAGACTGTTTTAATTATCCTTTTATATTCTAAGTTAAACGGCTCTAATGATTTTGATTAAACTCGCTGTATCGACGTAAAATTTAATGGGCTTTAATATTATATCAAAGGTTAATATGATATAGTAGGATTCATTCTGTTTGAAACAGTCTGACAGGGCTTAAATGCCGGTATTTTAAATTTTCTATTTCTAGAGTACCATTAATTTTTTAGATTAAAAAAAAATAGGCAAATCGTGATGATTGAGTATCGTAAGCATTGATAAATAACGGCTTAATGTGCAAGTTGGTCGAATTTTACAAACAACTAAAGGAGAAAAGTGTAAAAATATTTGTTCATACAATTATTGTGTTTTTGAACATAAGAATAGTAATATAAATGTATGATATACCGTTCGATAGCTAAAGATTTTAGAAAAATATTATCAGATACAGGGAATTGTTATGAAAAGCCGATAAATCTAATTATAAATAGATACAATAAATTATTTAATAAAAAAACATGTTTCTAATAAAATTCAATATAATCAATTTTTTTTTTATCTTTAAATGTATTTAATCCCAATGGTAGGCGTGACAGTCACTGTCGGTCTCAGAGTTCACATACCTGGGATCAGTGGACACCCAAGATAATAACCCCGATATTGAGATGAGAAGAAGAATAATAGCAGTTAACAAAGGCTACTTTGAGTTAGGCAAGCAGCTAAGCAGGCGAATACTCTCCAGACAGACCAAGCTCCACCTCTATAAGACATTGGTGTGTCCCGTGCTGCTCTATGGATCACAGTGTTAGGCGACTTCAAAGGCGACTGAAAAGGAACTCCTTACTTTGAAAGAAAAGTTCTCTGCCATATTTTTCGAGGAGTGAAAGTTGGAGAGGAGTGGAAGCGGCGCACAAATCAGGACCTCTACAATGCTTTGGAGAAGGTGATGCGGTCCGAGCTATGAAGTTGAGACACGTCAGGATGGCAAATGGAGAAATGCCCAAATATTGCTCAATCAGCCGATCCATGGGAAAAGAAGAAGAGGAAGACCAAGGTTGAGATGGTCGGATGGTGAGGCAGCGGACGCTCGCGGCATACTTGGAGTTCGGAACCTAATGGTATCGGCTCAAGACCGTGATGATTGGAGGAAACCGTTGGAGGAGGCCAAGACCCGTGACCGGATTGAAATAATAATAATAAATGTATTTAAAAATTCTTAAATTTATTTTAACAACAGAGGTAACTGAAAGTCATGTGTTGTGCGCGCCAGATTTTTTAGTGTTTTTTTTTTTCCTCGATAAATCCTCAATTGAGGGAATTAATACTGGCTTTATTCGTTCATTTATTTCGTCATCTATCCAGCATTGTTCTTTAAGGTGAGCACCAAAATATTTAAAATTCCTCACTTGCTCTAACTCTGTGCTTTTTATTCTTACGACTCGGTCCCCCAGCTCACTTTTCCCCACTATTAAATAAACTGAACTAGAGATCTAATTATCAAATTCATATTATCAGAAATTCTCTTAGAATAGAAGGTTGTTATGGAATAATAACTACATATTTATAAAGACATTAGTTATAATACTGATGGTTAATCAGTACTAATTAAATGAGACATGCCTTGCCAGCAGACAGCGCAAGAGCATTATTATACATTGTCAGTGTTAATTAGGACAAGTTTCAGGTAACAAGGAAAAGAGGAGCTGTTAGTGAGCTGATAAAAGGTAATTAATCCAAAAACAAAAAGCATATTTGACTGAGGCTAGGAATGAGAGAACAAAGGCAGGGGCCTAACATTGTGCCCTAGGGCCATTGAGCACCAGCCCGGTCGGTCGATATCCTCATTTACGTCCGATTCCATAAACCATCTCCCTTCACGTTCTCTCTACAACATTGTTTGTCTGTATTAATCAGTCACCTCACTTATTCCATCCACGATCCTGGACGAATTTGATAGAACTGTCAAATCTTAACACCAAAAGATCATCGGCATTATTAGATATCTCGTATAAATCTGATTTGATTGCTATTTGCTATTTAGATATCAATGAGATCATAGCACTCCATGATCTATATCACCTCTTAGGCACAATTAAATATAAATTCTAAATATAAGAAATCTGGTGTGCGCAACAAACGACTTTCACTTTCCTCCGTTTTTAAAATCGATTATATTATTATCTAAAATAATCAGTTAGTTTTATCGGTTTTTTATCAATATTTATTAAATTTTACAAGCTTGTTTATAAGATAATATTTTTTTCTAAAATCATTAGCTTTCCTACGGTATATTATACATGTATATTACTGTTCTTGTGTTCAAAATTAAAAAAAAAGCGTTAAAAAAATATTTTTTAGTTTCTCCATTAGTTGGATATTTAATTCGTTCAACTTATATATTTACCTGTTTTTTATCAATGGCAACAACATGTATGGTTGTCATTATAGAATTTACAAAATTAAAGGTACCTAAACTAAACGTCAGACTATTTCAATCAGAATGAAACCTACATGATATTAAAGCTCATTAAATTTTACATCGATGTAGGGAGTTTTTCAAAATTGTTAGAGCCGTTTTTGAGAAAATTGTAAAAATGGTAAAATTCATAGTATTCTTCTGGTTAACTGATTCTGATGAAAAAGTTATTGTAACATCTCGGGTGTATAGTGCTGTATAATAGAATAACATTTCAGTATTGTACGACTTTTCGTTTTTGTGCTAGACTTACCACACCCACACACACAGGTCTTTTGGGGGGACTTGGTCATTTGGAAACGTGTATTTCCGGTAAAAACTGGAATTCGGAAATTTTCACGACCGCAATACTTTCCCTTACTATTTATTTCATATATAGGAAAGTGAAAGTAAAATGATATCGCGGTCCTTGGTTTCGGCAAAATCCTTCTAAATTTCTAAAGGTTTATAAGTAAAATACGTAGCAATCGAGTTTCTCAAAGAGAAAATTTAAGTTTCCGCGATCCAGTCATAAAAAAATTATTTCTAAATTATGAGTAGCTATATAAACGAATAATATACAGCTAGAAAGAGCAAAATTTTAGAAAAATTTATATTCAATAAAATAAATCGTACAAGTCAATATAAATAATAATAAGAGTTATAAGCGCATAAACTTATGAACATATGTTGTTTTTAACATTTTTGTATTACATTTAGTTATAAGTAATTATTTAATGTTGCCACCGTACGGTACAGATTATATTGGTACAAAGGTACAGATTATATTCTCCCATACAAAATCCCAATATTTTAGAAAAAAAGATAAAGTTGTTAAAATAAATAAAAGTTGTTATAAATCCTTAAGGCGTGGTCTAGTGGATAGAGCGCTAGTCTGCTGTGCTCCGGGTCCTGGGTTCGAATCCCGGCTATGGCAGAATATTATTTATTCTGTTAATTTAGTCGGGGGCGACCCTAGGGTATGGAGACCCTCCTGGGGCAGACGCAGCCTCTATAAAGTGGGTACCCAAATTAATTGGGGAAAAAACTGGCGGCAGAGCGCGATTAAGGCCTAATCACCTCATTGCACTGCCGTTGGCCTAGAAACAGTACGAATCTATATATGTACTGAGCCCAAGACCCTTCATGGGTACATATGATCCACTGTAATTTAAATAGGACTTCGACTAAATTTAACTTACAAAATGTATTTAGAGAAGCTTCATTTTAAACATAAAATAGGAATAATTGAATAAAATAGGGTTTAATATAACAAACCAATAAACTGAACCAATTTTTATTGGTTTACCAAATGATGTTTCTAATTTCTGCCAGTGATTAAACATAATAATAATTAGAGGTTATGAAATAAAAATAATACTTTCTTACATAATACTAGATTTACTTTTTATTAGGATGAACTCATAATCCCAAAGCGAACTAAACAAAAATGACACTTAATTAAATAGCACCGGCTAGAAGGAATGGCGGGTCGCTAGTTAAATATAATATGGATAAACAGAATTATCCATAAAGACTAAAATATTCCGTGTGTTTCATACTTAGCCCTAAAAGTGATATATGTAAACCGGGGTAAATGTAAATTTGCCTATGTGGAGTTTCCGCTTTCATCATTCCAACATGAAAGACAAAATATGAAGTTATACCTGTACATTATGTTATAACTTCCTCAGTGGCTGATCTACAGAGAGAAGAAATGGTAAAATTAAAACTCCCATAAGGAAACAATCACCGAGAAAAACTATAGATAATGGGTTATTTATGTATTGCACACATTAATTATTTAATATTAAATAATTTACAGTGTGGGATGATTCGGGTGGCATCAGATGCCCAACAAAATTAATAATATAGATGATGGGAACAAAATGCAAAAAGTATTTCTTATTTCAGAATATTCAGTAAATAATATAAGATAAAACGTTTGTAAAAAAATAAATCAAAACGCTGCAAATTATTACACAATCGTTTATTATTTAATATTAGCAATATTAGGGTGTAAATATTTATAAAGCTGCAGATAGGCAATTAAGTAATATGAACAGCAATAAATGTTTCAAAGGAAAATAGCATAGTACCACTGCTAATTACAAAACGCTTTATCTCAGCTAGTTCTTAACCAATTTCAATGATTCTTTTTTCATTTGTAAAAAAAAATAGTTCTCAAGAAATAGCACTAAGGAGGAGAGGAGTCATATCTCAATCACCACAATTTTTGTTTTAGTTATTAATTAAGAGAAACGGATTTTTATAATTCGTTATTCGGGTTCTATGCATCTTGAAACATAAGCTCTCAAATTTTGAAGGGGTGTATTTTTTAATGTTGGTCGATTACAAAGGTTCATTATTGAAAATACTTCAGGTAGGAGTAGGTCGTAAGTCTCAGATACTTAGACTTTTTTAGATTCAAATGCTTAAGTATTTTTTACTTAAGCTCAGCAAGTACTTGAAATATTTTTAAACTGCTCCAAATTAAGTAGAAACCAGAGAATAGAAATAATAATTTGTTAGTTGTCAGCCTTGTTTTGAATGGGAAGCAAAGGTACCACAAATCCACGTAACAAACAACCCTGTTAAATCCTGTATTTTTTTATGAAATAGAATGATTCTTTCGGATTTTATGGTCCTCGGATTGGTAGTTTTCTGGTGGCGTGGAGACTCCATTACCAGGATTTACAGCCGGCCCGTAGGGAAATCAGCTGACTATCGATAACCAATCACGGAACAATCATAACTTGGGTTCTGGTCGCAGTGTATCCGACCTTGCTTGGCCTAACATGACATAAATAACTGTTACATTTAATGATCTACTTTTTTAATTTTTGTTATTTTATATTTTAGTTATTACCGATATAAATTGTGTTTTTCAAAATTAATATTGCTTTCACTTACCCTACTGATAGAGTGTACAGTAAAGGAAAGTATTGCTAGAAGTAGTGGTACTTTATTCCACGCATTTTTCACCACGATTTCCTGAAAAACTATTTTCGTTAAACATTCTGACAGGACTTAAATGTCTATATTTAATTTTTCTTTTTTATTTTAAATAAATAAATAAATATATATATATATATATATATATATATATATATATATATATATATATATAATATATATATATAAAGTACATTTAATTTTATCGATTTCGAAAAAGTGACCATTACATGTAGTTAGCATTGACGAAAACGGGTAAATACTAACTATGAAATCATTTAACATCAAACTAAAGGAGAAAACTGCAGAAATATTTGTTTAGGTTATTGTTTTAGTTTTAGTTATTTATTTTTTTTTTTGTGACATACGAATAGTAATGTTCAGGAAGCTAAAGATTTTAGAATAAATATTATCTTATTTACAAAGTTGTGGAAGGTAATGTAAAGTGACGAATAATCAACTTCACTGATTATTGGACTAATAGTAAAGAAATTTTATATTGTTATATTATTTAATATTAAACAAATGTTTCTGAGGAAGCTTAATATAATTCATTGAACTTTTTTTTATTCCAACTTTATTTCATAGTTTTTAAATACCGAGGCAAGTAAGTGATTGTCATGTGTAGCTCTCACCAGATTTTTAAATTTATTTTCTACGTTCTTATCTAAAGGGCTTCTTAAAATGTGGTTTAAAAAATTAGTTAAGTAATTTTCTTTTTCATAATGTCTAATAGAGATTTTTTAAATTTATCATTAAGGGATAGTTTCTAGTATGACAGGACATAGATACAATTGACTTTATAATACAGTATGTAAGTTAGATTGATGTGTTTTACGAATTCAAAATGTTTAATGTCGTTTTCGACCTCTTCTTCTAAACCTGCTGGGAAAAGGCTCAAACCTTTTTTTTTTAAGTTCGAAAGGCTCAACATGTTATCATAAGGCCAATCTGGACTTACACAGTTAAGCTTTGGGGCTTAACTAAACCATCAAATTTTTTTGGTATCCAGTCCTTACAATTCAAATATTTTATATATATCCTCTATACTCCTTGCTTTTTCACGAATAAGCTCATCCTTAAAAAAAGAAAAAGAAATATGGAAAAAAAAAACCCTGTACATCTAAAACCCATGAAGGGTCTTGGGCTTAGTACATATAGAGATTCATACTGTTTCTAGGACAACGTCCGAGCAATGAGGTCATTAGGCCATGATCACGCTAAGCCACCAGGTTTTCCCTCAATTTCGGGTACCCACTTTAAAGAAAGCTGGGTGCCCCAGGAAGGTCTCCATTCCTTAGAGTCCCCTCCCCTCCCTCCCCGTCTAAATTAACAGAATAAATAATATTCTGTCATGGCCGGTAAGCGAACCCAGTACCCGCTCCCTAAAATAAAAACTCATCCATAGTGACCTTAATTTTCCATGTGTTGCTAATTAGGCGCGAACAAGGAACTTGCTATTCCTGTGTGACTAATTCCATCTCCCTATTAATCCCTCAAAAACGCAGTTGTTTTCATCATTTCCTCCCCTTCATTCCTGATAATCCTCCGAGGTGTAAGGGAAGAGGATGGTTGCGAGACTTCCTGATTTTTTAATATTTCTTAGACGACAGCCCATTAACTTAATTAATCTGGATTCACTTCATGTATTATTTTTTTTTAATACTTTTGTAAATTTACATAAATATAAAAAATAAAGTGTAGATAAATTGAGAAATTAAGAATATAATATAATATAATAATAAGAAAAAAAGATAAGTACATAACTGGATAACAGCATCTTTTTCTCTTATGAGGGAAAAATGAAGCTATGATTCATATAATAATATGCTTAAAATTTTTTTTTTCTAATGATTAACTTTTTCGGAAGAAACATGTATTCATGATTATTAATGTGCTTCTTAATACTTCCAATAATTTATTAATTTTTTTTTATTATGTTTATGTTTGGGGGCTCTTCCTCGTCTTCAGGACTCTAGTTAATAGAGATAATTAGCATTTTTATCCACACATGTTTACAATATAATTAAAACCAAAACTTAAATTAAAAACCGGCTTTAACGAATTTTGAGTTATTATTTATATTCTTGTGTAGTTTTCAATATTATGCCCGAACCGAGATTACAAAAATTGTTTTTTATTTTCAAATTATAGGTTTTTTTTCTGTTTCCTAAATCATTTATCAGGGTCACTTCGTAAAGTAATTAGTAAAAAAATTTTTTTTTTTTTTACCGACTTAATTAAAACGTTTTAAAGCCCCTCTTCTAAAAAGAAGTTATTAAAAATTCCATCCTCGTCTCCGCCCTCTATTTCTGAAATACGTTATCGTTAATTACTTATCTTTATTCAACTTACAGAGGTATTTTTTCGTTAGTTTATTCTTGGATGTCATTCTAAAAATAAATTTAGTTATTAAAAATCTTAATCGACTTTTCTAATTACTTATATTTTGTATTCATTCCTGGTTAAGATATTTGGAGGGGGGAGGAAATACTATTCCCCTTCTTTTTTATTTTTTTAGTTAGTTTTTTAATTCATTTCAAAATCATGTTGAATCAAATTTCGTAATAAAATATTTTATTTAAAAAGTCAATAATTTTTGATGAAATTAAACTGTATAAATATAATTATTAAATATTATTATTTAACACGAATGATTATTTGGACAAATCAATATTTATTCAGCTTGATAACCATGAATGTAATTCAAGAACATTAATTAAATTGTGTTAGTACATCCTCAAATTTGATACAATATCTAATTAACCTCACACTGACAAATATTTGTTTATTTTCCCTAAATGTCTAAAATCAAAATGGTGAGAATATTATTCGGATGGGCTATACCCATAAATCTTTCTAAGTAAAAAAAAAAAAAAGAAAAAAAAAGTTGTTTATTTGTAAAGATTTTCTCAAGTCCTGTAGAATTAGTAAAACAAATAAAATAAATCTAGTAAGCGTATTAAATAGAACAGGAGTAGAAATATAACAGAAGACTTGACAGAAGCAGTCCAAAAATTGGAACTATAATTGTAAAGAAATTGGAAAAATAATGGAGTCTCATTTATTACAAATTGGCCTTATTGTAGTCATATAAATAAGCATTTTTTAAAAGCGTTAATTGTCTAGAATAGAATTAACTGATGAAGCTGGAAACGTCGAATGATTTCTTGGCGTTGGCGTTTATTTTATTTTAGTGTACTTTATTTATAGTATAAACCATTATTTATATTTATCAAAGCAAAACGGAAGAAAGGTACTGGAAAAATTTAAAATAAAGTAATGAATGGCGAATTATTAATTAAAACATTCTTCTTTAATTAGATTTCACTGGGATTAATTAACGTGGTTCGTTAGTTCGATTTAATGACACCCGTTTCTCTCTTCTTCGTTAACGTTTTTTTCCAAAGGTCTGTTGGTTTGTTTAGTAAATATGAGTCTTCTAGAGCAAAGGATTGTATGTACCAATAGATTTTTTAAATTTTATTTTATTATATTGTTTACAGTTTAGATGTAGATATATTACAATTAGTATTAAATGAACAGTAATAATAATGCTATAACATCACATTCATACGATATTTACAGAATAAACAAGGTAAATTCAAATTACATGAAAAATATAAATAAATATATCTAATAACAAAATATAGGTAAAAATAATCGGGAGTCAAGTCTTTTTTGAATATTTTAATTTTGCCGAAGTTTCGGCTCAAACTTGTGAGCTATCATTAAGAAATTACTGAGCCATATCCAAGCATAAATTGTTCAGTTTCTGAATTGAGTTCATCAGTTTATGCTTGACATGGCTCAGTAATGGTCTGATGATGGCTCACAAGTTTGAGCCGAAACGTCGGCAGAATTAAAATATTCAAAAAAGACTGACTACCGATTATTTCTACCAATAGCAATTTCTACAGTCGACTCAATCCTCAATAAAGCATATAAATAAAATAAATACCTTACAAAGGTTAACAAATAAATGAACAAAACAAGAATACACTCCTACCTATATACAAGATTTACAATCTACCGAAGGAACCCCACTAGTGGAGGGAAAAGCAGAATCCAAGAGTTTCCAGCGTCCCTCTCTCAGCCGCGTCACTGGTGTGAGCCAATGGAAGCTGAGTGAGAGCGGCATAGACACAAATATACAGCACATGAGAGGAGAATCTTGTCAGTTTCAGCTCTCCAATATAAATATGTCCAAAACGTAACGGGGCCACTGCCGTTATAATCTTCGAGGAGGACTGTAAGGGTGGAAGGAGCTTGTTGCAATTGTGCTAGGGGGATAGGATAATGAATAAGATTCTGATGCAATTTGCTCGACAGGAGGGCTGGAATACATAGGATGTTAAGATCGCGGAGTTAGGTATTGTTCGTTAAGTAATGAGTAGCATTAACTATTGTTCTGAGGACTTAGGATTGAAACGATTGGGTGCGTTTGATGTTGAAACGATTGGGTGCGTTTGATGCTAAAACGTTTAGCTGTCCCCCACAATTCAATTCAAAAGTCCACCAGTTAGATTTCAGTATGGGCTTGTAAATTAGTCATTTGTTGTCAACTGTAAGCTTATCTATCTTTTTCGTTATCAATCAGGATTTTGAGATCAATTTGGCCAAGAGTAAAATTTCTTGTATATGTTTTAAATGAAAAATCAATCTTGACTGAACAAAATAACCCGAAGGGTAAAGTATGAATAGTTTACTAAGCCACACTTTAACTTTTCTTCCGTATAGTATCTAAGGCGGAGTCAAAATCGTTTTGAAGAAGGCGGAGAGGAATATTGACTGGTATGTAGAAAGTGAATTCAATCACCGGTAGCGGAACGGTAACCGGTTCCCAAGAACCTGCTTAAATTGGGAATACTCGATAGCAGTAGCGTCAATCCAATCTGAGAGCCCTCCGGGTGATAGTTATCCCCACGGGTAGGAGCCATAACTTTTTACGAGGGGTACTCTATCTAGTTAAACAAGGAGCTTCAAGAAAAATAAGAATGCTCCTGCAGTATAAAAGTAATAAAATCGTCAGTTCGTTATAAATATTAAGTAATATTAAAAAATTTATTAGGGGAATCAACTAATATAAAATTCCTACAGAGCTTAGTTTAAGTTATTGAACACATTATTCGGATGATGTCTGATGAAAAATATATCATATTTTTATGAAAAAATATATACAATTCACTATCAGATGTGGAGCCATTTATTAAAATTATAATTTTATAAGCAACAATCTATAGTAGTATTTTATTTTGCGTATAAATCGAAGTTATGTAATACTAAAGATATTTTTTATGTTATTTTTATATTCATTATGGATCTCAGAATAACAGATAATATATCAATCAAACATTAAAAACACTGTTTTTCTATTAACAGTGGTTACTCACTTTATAGAGGCTGGGTCTGTCCCAGGAGGGTGTCCATAGCCTAGGGTCACCCCCAGACTGAATTAGCAGAATAAATAATATTCTGCCACAGCCGGGATTTGAACCCGGAGAACAGTAGACTACTGCTTTATCCACTAGACCATGCCGCTCCTTCTATTTACAGAAAGATTAAGTGAATCAAGACTAAGATTTACTCCTCAGAGAATGCTCGATTATTAAGTATTAAGTAGGATTAAAGTATTTACTGTCCTTTGACATCTCGGATTTGACCAAATCCCTTCTTTTTTTTTATCTTTGTAAAACCGATTACATGCAAGATTTCTAATATTAAAAAGGGGACAGGGTGGAAGAAGGAAATTATTTCTCCAAGAACCTACGGGAAGCATTTTAGAGTGTAACATCTTTCCTCGATAGTTTGAAAATCCGGAAAGTTGTAAATTTTTAGATTTTAGAACTGCGAAAATCGTTGTAAAAATGTA
Organism: Piezodorus guildinii; assembly: GCA_023052935.1. Lineage (NCBI taxonomy): Eukaryota > Metazoa > Arthropoda > Insecta > Hemiptera > Pentatomidae > Piezodorus > Piezodorus guildinii. The sequence continues at coordinate 110,570,958 of CM041296.1, read as the reverse complement.
GAGCGATATTTCTGAAGTAGATCATACTATTTAGTCCATTGTATTGTATATTGCCCTGTCACTTCATATAGTTAATTGTATTGTATGAGTAGCGAATGGGTCACAAAAAGAAGACGAGACGATCAGCCTATAACTGTAAGTTATTAAGTAAGTAGGGTCAGAATGTAGAAATTGGATAAAAGACATTTTTCATGCTTTGATTTTTCCTATGTTTCTAAGATAAGAAAAAGGCAAGTGGCATTAAACATGGCATGTTTTCCCTTACTGAAGACTCTCTGCAGCAGGTCTATTGCCAGAGGGACATATATATAAAACTTTAAAAAGCTCAGTTCTTATTTACGCATCTCAAACCTAGAACCTCTCAGAAAAAATGGGAAAAACCTTTAAATTTTTAAAAAGGATGCAAACATGTCACCTTCAACCTTCGAAGACCTCCTGCCCTCTAGTTTTCTTAACTTCATTCCGCTACCTTTCCTGTCACAGCCCAGTATCTTGGCTTCCTTCTTGACAAAAGACTAACTTGGAACACTTAATAGACAATTTGGCCAATTATATAGACTACTAAACAGAAATTCTAAACTATTTATTGAAAACAATCTGCTTATATACAAGGCAGTACTTAAACCTATCTGGACCTACGAACTTGAACTCTGGGGGACAGCCAAGTTTTGTAACATCAAACGGATTCAATCTTTTCAATCTTAAGTCCTCCGAACAATAGTTAATGCTCCTTATTATATCACCAACGATACCTTACACCACGACCTAAATATTCCATTTATTTTAGACCTTATACCATGAAATTTCTCTAAATTCCATCAGAACCTTATCCATCACCCCAATCCGCTAGCTCAATCCCTTTCCAGCTCTAGCTTCACACACCCCTACCATCTCCCTAAAAGGTTGAAACGGCAGTGGCCAGGCCATGTGAGCTCTTGTAAACACGTATTGAAGTTCTAGCATTGGCTAGATTCTCCACTCACGTGCTGTATGCTTGATGATCGTATACAGGAATTAGTGACTTTTGTACATATACTTATTGCATATTGTATTATTATTTTATAAATTTATTGTTTTGTATATATCGTGTGAACGGGATATGAATGTTGTACTTGATCACTATTAAAAATTTCCTAATTAGGACAGATTGAAATACTACTCAATAAAAGTTGTTTTAGGAAAAAAAAATTCAAAAGATAAATCTTAAGAGTTGGTCTTGTGAGAGATGAAGATGGATGATACCTTTATGACCTTTTTGGAGAAATAGATGTCGTTACGTTTATAAAACTGAGGAGGTTCAGTTGGGCTGGCCATATAGCTGTATGGGGGAGAACTGCCCAGAAATGCATTGGAAACCAACGAACTGGTAAGCCAAGGCTACATTGGGTTGATGGAGTGGCAGTACAAAATCACTGACGATTGGCGAGACCCAACCAGGGTTGTAGCGCCACATAAGTAAGGTAAGATATGTTCCTGAAACTGACTATGAGCATAAAACCTACTCACGTACCTCCTGCCCTATTTACTGAATATTTAAATAAAATTAATTTATTACCGTGGATAATATTGAACCCGATCAAATATGGCAGTGGTTTCCAACTAGGGGTCCGCAGACGATGTGTAGACGGTCCGCGGGATGTAAAATATTTGGGAAGACTAGGCTTTTAATAAAAATCACACCCTCTACGGACAAATTTAAAATTTTAAGTGTTTATTGCTACTGTTTACAATCACAACCTTCATATGGATCAATTTTAAATAAGATGAAGAACAATATTTGATTTTTTTATGAGTCTTTGAATAAAAACATTCTTGTATACGTTTTAAATTGTAGGTTGTTGTCATTTTATGCTAATGTGGCTATCGGAGGATATTAAAGTGGAAACCTTGAATTTTGTCTGTCCAGATTTAGTTAGTGTTCGCGTAACATGTACGCTCAATTTAATAATAGGGGTACTCATGACGTTTGCTATAGCAAGCTTTTTGTGCTATTTTGCTAAACCCGTCGAGTTTCTACAAAAGCATGCAATGGGCTGTGCTATAGTGCTATTGGCCGCCATTTTATCTATGGCTTTGATTTATAAAAACCTAAACCTCGCAAAACGTATCTGTGTTTTTAATGATTTTCTCATTTCCTCAAATTCACCAAGATGTTAACAAAGCAGAATAAGGACTAAACATAAGATAAATAGTTCAAATGAAGACATTCAACTTTTGTTGCAAGAAAATGAGGTTAGTAACTTTTTACTTGAAGTCAATAAGCATTTTATATGAAAATTAAGTGATTATCTTGCACTACATGAGTTATTTTAAACTAAATTAGGATAGTAAACTCTGATAATGTGAGATAAGGAGACATTTTTTTTCTTATTTCGTTATACCTTGTGTATTTGTCGTTTTTATAATTAGTATACCAACATCCCTTTTTTACTTATGAGTTTATGAGAAAAACTGACGTATCAATGATAATATTTCCTCTTTAGAATAGGAATACAAAAATTATTAATATGTAATTTAAAAACTTTATTAATTAATTCAATCTATCCAGATAAATTTATCTGTAGTGCAAGGTAAACTCAAATTACAATTTCTGTCAGTAATCGAACTAATTTTATGTTTTTTATAGTTCTAGAAACCTTCAGAGCAAATTTTTTGTAGAAAACTGGTAGAAGAGAAACCCATCCTCATGGAATTGTAACTTAAAAAGGTTTAAACTAGAAAAACGAAATAAAAAATATAAATTGTCAATAAAATACAACCTTAATAATTGAGCAATATTTTTATTTTGTATTCTTGTAATATTTACGTATTTATTCACTATCAAGGTTTGATTACCTTTCTGTATTTTTATTTCATAATACTATTTCTAAGTTTTTAGTAAATACAATGATAATTATTAAGTTAGAAAAGAAATTCTCTTAACTACTGAAAGTTTCTTTTAAAATAAATAGTTTTTTCTTCTTTAAGAGGCTGATAGAGAACAATGATGTATTATTTTGTGAATTTTATCGACATCTTCATAGGGAGGGATGGTTTATAATTATTTCAACGAGAATAACATCTTTTAAACGAGAATGATTAAAAAAAAAAAAGAGTCTAATATGTGAAAATAACGATTGCATAAGTTAGAAATGTGGTGGCCAATAGCACAATAGCACTCTTCTGTAGCATAGGCTGAGGTCTGCTACTCAGAATTGCTATTGCTATTGTTGTGCCAGTGCCCCATCAAACTAAAATTTTTTCATTTAACTGGAAACTCCTCTAGATGGAAAATTCCAGCGGTGTGCTGCTGACGTGTCAATTAAGTGAACTAAGCTACCTACAAAACCTCCAACTTTTAAGGAAGGTTTTGCTAGGTTGCGATCCTATGCAGATATGTAGTTTCTTTAAGTTAAGTTGTTTATGAGTGTCTGGTGTTTTAAACAATTTAAAAACAAGTGAAATCAAGGTAGGTAAGATTTATGATTCGATATTTATCATAAAGATGAAGATTTTTAATAAGTGAGTCACAATTACCAGAGCAAATAGTTAAGTCCTTTTCAAATTATTGTACACCTTAAGTTATAGTGGTTCTGTTTGCTACAATCTTCTGATAAGAATAATAGACAGGATATCTACTTTAATGTCCCTTTTCTGGATATACATTTATCAATAGTTAAGGGTTAATTTTCATTTTAAAAAAGCAACTCTATTAACAGTCGACATAATCATACTCCACTCTTTCATATTTAACCTTTCAGAGATAAACATAAACAATAATTATCAAATACTGAAGGAATTAGTCCGGGTGGCGGTCATTAAATGAAACAACTGAATAGTTTCAACTATTTTATTGTTTGCCAACGTTTCGACCCCCATTGTGGGTCATCATCAGGGCGTCTGGTAGGTGAGTGGAAACTGGTAATTCTCAACGGTCAACTAATTATATCCACAATAATTATCAAAGCTTTAATTTTTCCTATTTTAATTTCTGGTAAAGGAAGAGACACATTAAGTTATAAAATTATATGCCTTATCACTTTTGTCTATTCTTTCCTTGGTCACAAGAAAAGATGCATATTTCTCATAATATAAGATACAAAACAACAAAGAGATGAACATAAACTTCGGTGTAAGCTGCAAAGATTGATATACCAGAAGTATAAGGATGAACTAGTACTCCAATGGGACAGGGGAAAAAAGGATTTGTTTTTTAAAGAGCATTTAACGAGGAAGGAACAATCCCTTTGTTAAGTGAATAAAACAAAATTAATATTAATAACTTATTATAACCAGTTTGGCCTAAACCCATCACAGTTCTTTATTTCAATAGTTCTGTTGTTTATGATTATAAAATTAATATGAATTTACTTATTTTATATCATATATGTATTGACCTAAATATTTAGTAGTAACTGGTAACTCAAAAATATATACTCTGACTGTCCATAAGAAACAATTGCAGTAAATTTATTTATTATTTATTAAAAACAAGAAATTTGACTTAAAATTTAATTTGCCATCTGCATTTCCTTTGCAATAAGGAAATTTGTGGACTGCTGAAGCAGCGGCTTAGCATTCAGTAAATTTAAAATTAATAATTGAACAGAATTTGCAAGTCCTTTTTCATTTTACATTTCATCTTGTATAGTGATTCACTTATTTAAAACCAACTACTTTATGTTAAATGTAAAATGATAAGTCTTACCTTATTTAGAATATATTCAATAAAACACAAGTTCGGACTCCGTTACTACTCTATGTGTTCAACATGATGTAATATTAGTATACAATAGTGTGAAGTTATCTTTAATACTGTTTAAATTATTATTTTATATAAATAAAGAAGTTTTAATCCTGTGTTTGTGTTTAATTTCCTAGTTCTATCAATTTACCCTATATTAATAATTATAAAACTAGTTTGGTACAAATTAAAAAAAAAAAATATGAGGCTATCACTTCGTTATCATTGTCTTGTATTAAGATTTACACATGAATACAGCAAATCTCTCTTCTTGAAGTTATTTATTTGTGTCACAAATGTAAATAACTTAAACATCATCAAATATATGTCTTATGCTGGATAAATTAGGTCAAGAACCGATTCAATTAAAAAAAAAAAAGAAGGTATTTATTTATTATTACAGAACTTTATTAAGAGTTTGCAAATGCATCTAAAATAATTATAGTTATTGCCAGTATTAACAGGTCTAAGATTTCATAAACTTCCAATCCGTACAAGGTTTTAAGTATTCTTCATTATTTAACTGTGTGAATTCTGCACTGAATCACTTGTATAATATAAAATAATAACAATATAATTGCAACTTTTTTTCATTTTAACTACATTTTGTTCTAAATTATAATTTCCTATCAAAACTTAATTATAAAATTTATAACAAACCTACATGTTATAGTAAATTATAGAATTTAAATAGTGCCTAGAATTAAACTCTAATTTAACTTTTTTTTTTATGGAGCATTGGCATACGATAGTAAATAAAGGAAATACTTTTTAAAAAAAAGTTTATTAACAAAAATAAATAAAATTAATTAAATATATTATATCAAAAGTACATGTATAATCTGTATAAGGAAGTGTTGCTGATCTAACTTTGCGTTATATATCTATACACACAGAACAGAAATGAAAATGCAAGTAACAATAATTTACTTTTATTAATTATAAATTGAATGTTTAAAGAGTAATAAATATTTATTTGTTAAATTAAAATTTATATTTTAATGGGTATTAAAAGTTGTAATTACAGGGCCAATTTAATCTGTTGGTTTGGAAAGATAACAAAAACAAAAAGGGTCTCCAATTTCTTCATGTTTACATTCACTTTCACTAAGCCAAAAAGGATATTTACTTTTTTTTCTTTCATAATTGCTTAAAATACACGTCTAGTGTCTTTACTAATTGTGTCTCCATCAATAACATCAAACAATTGGCAATTTTAGAATGAACACTTGGTCGTCTTCAATATATTATTAAATGGTGAAAGAAATTCACTCGTAAGAGTGCTTTAAACAAAATGTCATCTAAATTTGGTAAAACTGAATTTTACATATCTTTAAATTTTAATATAGAGCCAATTCGAAAGGTAAAGAAGACCTAAAGCATAATATTCTCTACAGTCTTCTATAATCTCATTCTTTACTTCTACCAAATCACAATCTAAAAGTTCTACTGAGCAATCATATGCCAAAAGTTCAATAATCTTTTTTCTTGACAACTTTTAGACATAATAAGTGAAATAAACTATTGAAAAATAAGCAAATAGAAGGTTAACACTACTTTATAAGTTATCAACCAACAGGTTACAAACAAAGGAGGTTACAAAAATAAAATGTCTTCCGACTGCGCATGCCCAGCAGTAGAAACATACTAGGTATATTTGTTGTACAATTAAATTACTAGGTATATTTGTATATACTTTATACAAACGTATAAAGTTGCCAAATACCACCTGTAGGTAACGGGCTTGTCTCTTTAGCAATATACAATAGTCTTATAATAGGGTTATCGTGAACGATGGAACTTGGCTTTCATGCTACAAAAAATCGCAATAGCAAACGTAGTGAGTACCCCTATAAAAGAAGTTGTAGAAACTCGACGGGTTTAGCAAAATAGCACAAAAAGCTTGCTATAGCAAACGTCGTGAGTACCCCTAATGTGCAACAAGCGACCATATTTTGTAACAAAACATATGCTAAGAGAAGCTAAAGTACAGCAGAAGCGTGCACGCTACACAACATCTTCCTTCTTGTTTTCCGAGTACGTTCCAGTAAGAATGGAGTAGAGGAAGAAAAGGTCACCCTAGGCTGGACGACAAGGCGAAGAGAGAAGAGATGAACTGAGAAGACGAACATACCAACATGTAAATATGAAGCCCACCTAAATTTAATCTATAACCTAACCCAATGTTCAAAATACACCAATATTTAATCCCAACAGTTTTTCTTTTCAATCATTCAATACAGTCCACTTCTAGCTGCCACTTTGTCTAGTCCCAATCATTTTTCATAATGACGGTTAGACTAATCAGTTAGGATGGGTATCTTTAACGAGTATCTGACTTAGTACGGACTCAGGACCACATTTTACGTTTTCTCTGAAGGATGGCATTACGAAGGATTTTTCACTTCCTTTAAAAAAATCTAGGATGGTCTGCCAAGTTCTACAATAAATTTAGTTATCAATTGTTTCGCAGATTGAAGTTAACTAGAGCCTGGTTCTTTTTTCTTCATTTCCTTTTCCCCAACAAGGCCATTTCTAGAATATATTGTTTCGGTAGAGATATTTCGCACGCAATGTACGTGATACAGTGTAGCCCATTATAAATCTAATATTTAGAATTTTGGAGGTCCTTGCCATTGAAATGATTTTATGAAGGGGTCCGCGAAAATTCCATAATGGGAACCACTGAAAATATGGATTAACAGAAACTAAGATTAGATACAAAAGAACCTCCACAGTTGTTTAGTGCAATATTTGCATACAATTATTCTTTTTATTTTCCATATCAAATTATAACGAAATTTGAGAAATTCATGATCAATACGATTATTAGACAACATTCATAGGCCATATACCACGGACATTTTTTACTTTTGAAAAATAGATGGACCTAACGGTAGAAAATAAAATTGATATAGCCCAGCATATTTACCTTTGTCTAAATAAAGCAAGGAAGGTAAAGTTGTGAAATAAGGCGACCAAGCTAAAGTTAATACAACTCATGTTCAGTTTGTTTTATATCGAGCGGGACAATCAAAGTCTCTTAGGCTTAAGCTGATCCGCTCCAAGTTGGGAGCTCCAATCAAACTTTCTTGGAAAAATAATTTAGCTCCTCGGCAACTTGTTTCTATTTTCACAAGCTTTTGGCCAACAACGGATATAAAACAACTTAAGCCCATTTAGTTCATGTTTTTTTTAGCAGTTTGGTTTCCAAGCCGACTTGAAATATTTACTACCTTTTAAGTGTTTCAAAGTAAATAAATACTTCAGCTCGACAAATATCCTCTATTTATCGCAGCTTTTGAAAGGTTATGTAAAAATTACGATTTACTTTAGCAAAGGAAAAAACATTTATCATATCTATATCATATTAATTATAAATACACAATTCCAAGTAAGCAATCATAACGAAGTTTAAATAATAAACTAGTGATTGAGTTGCACTGCTAATACAGCTTTTTGGAGGAAATTTAATAAATGTGAAATGATAGACATAAAACGCCTACCCTTATTCACTCCCAATAACAATCTGATTGAAAAAAAACAAAACAAGGACCGTATGTATGGACGTTAGTAATCAACTGGAAGGAATAATTCAGGGTGGCACTCAGTGAATGAAATTGAGTAGTTCCAACCATTTATTTTCATGTTTCATTTACTGACCGCCACTCGGACTAATTCCTTCCAGTAATTCTCAACGGCCAACTAATTATATCCACTATGTTACTAATAAACATCAGAAGGAGGTTCTGATTTACGAAAGGGCATTTTCAAGACAGAAAAGATTTCCCAATAACACTAACAAGACGAACGTTCAAAACTTCTTATTCAATATAAAACACACATATATGACTCAATTGTAAGTTCTATCTGTATATACGATATTGAATTTAGCTTTTGTTATTTATTCTAGAATCTACGGTCCTGCAAGAACCATCTCCAAGTACTCTCCTCCAGTACCTCCTATCCCGGACAAGCATACGCTATCTTCTAATGTCCATCTTCTTTAGGACGTCCTCAACTTCCTCCTGCCACCTAAGACATGTTCTTCCTCTACCGCGGCTACCATCAAGACAAACCTCAAGAAAGCGTTTGGGAATAGTTTCCCAGGAAATATGTGCTAAATACCCCAGCCATCGGATCAATTTCCATCTCATGAAGGAGAGAAAATTCGGTTTTCCATACATTCGGCTCAGCTCTTCGATGGTTTGGAATCACAACTGGCCATCTTCGCAAACTGGGCCATGAATTATCTTCTTCCACATAATAGTAGTTTCCGTTCCGAAGTCTTGGAAATCACCCTGGTGTCGGAACCATACCTAACAACTGGTCTCACCACTTTTTCATTCAGCATGGTTGTTATTCTGTGAGACAGCACTCTAGAATTTAAAATTTAACTTAAGTCCAATAATGAATTACAACTAAGGTTCTCCTTGTAAATGAAAACAACCGAAGCAATATCCCATTTGAAAATTGCTACAAGATCTGCAAATCTACAAAATATGCAATAGCTTTTTTATTACCAGCCAGCTATATCAATCCGAAACAACGAGTTTCAAAAACTAACGACTTTCACTTACTTCCGTTATTTATATCAATAAAGGAATATTTAAACACATTTAGAAACGAAAATAAGTTGTAAAAGAATTATTTACATTGGGTTTTAATAGAAACATGTTTTATTCAATAATCGATTATTATCTACGGCAATCAGTTTGTTTTATCGGATTTCCATCACTCTCCGTTAACTTTAAAGACAATATGTATAAAATAATATTTTTTCTAAAATCTTTAGCTTTCCAACGGTATATTATACATATATATTGCTATTCTTGTGTTCAAGAACACAAAAATTGCATTAAAAAAATATGTTTGCATTTTTCTCTTTTATTTATTTATCAAATTCGCTCAAATTGCATATTGATCTGTTATTTAAGAATGCTAATAAGATGATATGGTTAATTTAATAAAAACTACAAAATTACAGGTACTTAAGAAGAAGACAATTTAAAATATCGGCATTTAAGCCCTTTCATACTATTTCAATCAGAATGAAACCTACAATATATTAAAGCCTGTCCAATTTTACATCGATATAGGTAGTTTAATCAAAATCGTTGGAACCGTTTTAGAGAAAATCGTAAATAGGTGGAAAATGCATGGTATAAAGTGGCTTTTCTAGTTAGCTGATTTTGTTGAAAAAGTTGCCGCAACATCTCGGGCGTATAGTTGTCTTAAATATGAATTTTCAGTTTTATGGGGCTTTTCGTTTTTGCGCTGGACTGTGGCACACACACAGCCCTTTTTGTGGGACTTTTGAACACAGGGGACCCTAAAACGTGTATTTCCGTTGAAAACTGGAATTCGAAAAACGATCGCAATACTTTCCTTTACTATATATTCCATATATAGCTAAATTCAAGTAAAAAATATAAATGATCATTTCGTTTTATATTTGAAGGAACTGAAAAAAAAAAAAAAAAAAAAATAGAGAGGATTGCTAACAATTTTATTCAAGAGGCGCCAACTACTGGAAATCGGAGCCTTCCAAACAAGAGCAATATTCTAGAAGTAATCAATGGAAAGAGCGAAGCTGTTAGATATACTTGAAGTAACTGATTGAAGCGATACAAATCTAGTAAGTTGGAGAGCTGTGGACCATCAGGACTATATCAAATTAAGGAGGAGCGATTGGAAACGGCCAGCCTTTGATCTGACTTGGGGACTGTTGCCAACCGGCACATCAGCTAAATTGGAATTTCCCCTTTGTCGCCCCACAGCCACCAAACCAATCGCTCTTTACTCAAAAATACTTCAACGGAAAACAAATTATAGATATTGCTCCGGTTCCTAGAAAACGGGGTGAATCTGAGCGACGATCGGTCCTAGATGTATAGAATAGAATAGAAAACAAAATATTCTGGGATTGGGCCCCCTTAGGAATAACAGTTATATATAAATGAATTTATATTGATATATCTGGCCAACATACAAAAGAAACATAATCTTATGCTCAACAAAATGAATAATAAATGAATTTAGAATAAAATTGAAATTTGGGCAGTAAAAAGTTATCTTCATTCATTCAATATTAGAATTGAGATATCATAATTGTTGATCGTCTGGTTGGGATGATAGAAGGTATTAGAAAAGTTGGGAGTTGAATGAGGATAAAGAGGCAGCATGGCGGATATGGGATATTAGCGAATTCCTGAGAATAGTATAGCGGCTATAAAGGAACGATCAAAAGATTTAGTTCTTTGGTTAGGAAATGCGCGATCAAGTTTCGAGTGGACTAAGGATCTATATTCAAAAGGACTGTGGATGTGTGAGTTAAATATTTTGTAACGGTATGATCCTAAGAAATATTTTCAACGGATCGAGTAAGGAGCCAATTTAACGCAACGAATAAGTGGGTACCATAAAACCACTTTGAAGTGACGAAGACAAATATTAAAAAATGTTCACACTTCGCTTCAGTCTTTCTTTAAGTACAGTGGAGAGGACGCCCTATACTACGCAGCAATTGTCAAAGTGGGGGCAATTAGTAAAGATACAAGGAGCTTACGAGTGTATAGGGAAAAAGATGGCGGGAGCTATAATAAAATTTAAAGGTACTTATTGTTTTTCAAGAGATTCGGGCAATATGGAGTTACCAGAAAAAGGTTTGGTCGATAATAATACCTAGGCATTTTACAGAGTTTTAATGAAATTTTATATCATTTAGGCTTTAATTCCGATATTTTAAATGTTCTTTTACTAAAGACCTTTAATTTGGTATATTCAGAAAAATTAGCCATATCATCTTGTTAGCCCTGATAAAAAATGGTTATATATGGACGAATTCGGTATAAAAAATAAATGAGAAAAAATGTATGCAATTTTTGGATTTTCGAACATAAGAACATCAATATACTATATTGATACCGTATAATATACCGTTGGAAAGCTAAAGATTTTAGAAATAACATTATCTTATACCCGAAATTGTAAAAGTAAACGGAGAATGATGAAAAGCCCAACTGATTTTTGTAGATTATTTAATAAAACGCATTCCTTCGAAGCGCAATTTAATTAATTCTGTATACCTTAGTTTCACATAACTATATATTTTATCTCTAACTGTATTTAAAAATTCTTAAATTGATTACAACAACGTAGATAAGTAAAGCCGTGTCTTGCGCGTAAGATCAAAGTACACTGACGGTAGCAAGAACCAAGACAAGGTAGGAGCTACCTTCGTTGCTTTTGAAGGAGAGCAGCTGGTGCATTCAGCGCGATTTAGGTTAAGCCCTTATTGCTCAAACAATCAGGCAGAAATGTATGCACTATTACAGGCTGTGCTCTACATAAAAAATTCTCGTTATACGTCTGACTTCTGTATGCAGACAGACAGTCAAACAACACTATCGAAATTAAGGAACATGAGCATACACGAAGGGCTCTTACTGGAAATCAGACATGGACTAATAATTTGTCACAAGGAAGGTATGAACATCAGCTTTAAGTGGGTTAAAGCCCATGTTGTTGTTGTTGGGAACGAACTAGCGGGTGGAGCGGCTAAAGCGGCGGCAAGAGACACCGCTTTCCCGATAGCATACGACAAGGCACCGATCAACGCCATCAAACACTTACTGTCAATGAAAACAAGGCAGAAGTGGAATACGAAATGGACCATCTCAACAAAAGGTAGACACACCTATGACTTCATAAAAACAATTGACGATCGAACTAAACTTAAAAAAATATCCTACAAACTGACAATTCCTGACGGGACATGGAGGAGCCAAAAGCTATTGATTTCGATTTAAACTAACAGACGACAAAATCTGTAAGTGTGACGGTAAAAACGAACAGACATACGACCATCTTTTATTCGATTACAGTAAACTGGACAAACATAGACACAAACTGATCTCAACAGTCCTACTTAACGGAGACCAATGGCCCCCTTCGAAGGGTGACCTTACAAAATATTTTTCAAAATTTGATGAATTTGTGGATCGGGTGGACTATGCAGAATTAGAGAAATAGCAACAGGCAATAACTCGTTATTAATTTTTATTTTATTTACTTTCACTGTTACTAATACTAGTCAATTAGTTAGTTAGTTTGTATTATTTTGTTAAGTAGTTATAACAAATGAATTATTTATTATTTGTAGCTGGTTTCTTTGTTTAGTCAATTAGTTAGTATTATTTTGTTAATTCGTTATAATAAATGATTAATTTATCCGTTTATATTTATTGGTTTTATTAACCAGTTATTATTATACAATTTTTTATATTCTGTAACTTAATTTATATTATGTAATAAAAATACGCATTGTATCGCAAGATGGTACGCGTAGAAATAAATGCACCCATTGCAGGGTTACTGCAATGAGGAAAACCGTAAGATCAAAGTATGAAGATTGACGAAAATTTTCATACAAATATCAATGATAGGGAACTTACGAATCGTATGGGGTATCGTTGCATTACTCGAAAAGGTATATGATTAAGCCAATGACCTAAATTCAGTACTCTCTCTAACCAAAAATGTATATAGTGTTTAAACGAGATAAAAAATGCCATAGAGATGTGTGTGATGCGAAAAGAATCGCTGGAACGTGCCTACTTTTAATTCGAAAGGCCGTGCCTAAACTCCATCGCTTGGTAAGCAAAGAGGAATGTGATTTTGTTCCTCGCTCTGACCTGGATTTAGTGGAGTATCGGACTATTGTGATGCTGGAAAAGGATCTATCATCCCTGGGCGGCATTCAAATGAGCCAATTATTCAAACCCCGTTTCAACGACAATTTCATCTGATCCCATGTGAGTTGAACAGATATTTGTCCCTCCTACCACACAATACACTCCGGTCGAATTTATATTGCAGTATGGGCAGGGTGGCAACAACTACTGCATATACAGTTATGGTATAGAGTCACTTCAATTCGAAGGGATTTGATTCCAAGTGACCGACACTGAAAACATATACGAATACCCATATTGAATAGAATTTAAGGATTGGCTTCATGAACCAAATAAATTAGTCAGAAAACAACCATCTCTATAAAATAAAAATCTCTTGATTTTTTACATTACACATAGATTAGCATAAACATTTAGAAACTTCAGGGATATTATCAGTACTAATTGGAGTTTTGGAGAGGAATAATGATATGAGTTCCAGTAGTTTTGGGGGGATTTAATGATAACTTCAATAATTAAACGCGTTACAGTTATGTAGAGTAATGATTTAAAATAATGACAGACTTGCACCATCATTGTACAGTAATGAAATTTACCTATTTTATTAGTTGTTTTTTTTTATTAACTGAAAGCATATAGCTATGTGGGCCAGTGGGTGGACTGGGCCATCACTGGACTACTGTTCTCTGTGTAGCAAGTTCGAACTAGGCTATTTCAGGATAATTAGTTATTATTTTATGTCAGAAGTGATTTTAACCTAGGGTAGGGAGACGCTTTTGAGGTTAATGAAACATCTAAAAGAAGTTACCCAGAAATTAGAGGTAAAACCTAACAACTGAGCGTGATCTCGGTCTAATTAACCTCCTTGCAAAAGACACTTCATAGGATTTAGTGGGGGGGGAGGGGAAACGCAGTAAATTTTTAAAAAATGGTTTATTATTTCCTAATAAAAATATTATGGAGAAAAAATGTATATGCCTTAGTAGGCAATTAACTCATATTCTGTGGGTCCTGGGTTTCGAACCCCGGCTGAGGCAGAATTAAATTAAAAAGATCCTCCTAGTGCACACTTAGCCTCTATAAAGCGGGCCTCCAATATTTCTAGGATACACGGCCGTTTGGCGTGGAACATTGCGAATCTCTATATGTTCTGAACCGAAGACTCTAAACGAATTGCAGAGGTACAGCTTTTTTTTTTTTACAATCACAGCTATAGTTCTAGGCCAAAAACCTCCAATTCACACCATTCCTACAAAATAACGTTATTAAGCCACCTGTTCCAAGAACATAATGAAAAAAAATATCAGATTGACTCCTTCATCGATAGAAGTTCAAAAACTCATTAATATTTCGTTAGGGAGGATATTGGAATGGCTAGAAATCCGGAGCCGTGCGGCGAGAGGAAGGATTACAGGTGAGCTAGGAATCCACTAACTGAACCGTTATTAGCTTACCGCTCCAGGATCGGATATTAAACCTTTTACATCATCCCGCTAGAAACTGATAACTGTGGGGACACAAGGCGGGCCTAAGTGGTTAAATTGAGTCATTGAAGAGCTATATAGGAGGAGGGACAGGTAAATAGAAGCTGGGATATTGTGTTAGCTCCGGGGTTGGTCCCTCACAGCCGGGATTAGGGGTGACACTTCACTTCGGAACACCTCTTCTCTCCCCTTAGCGCCTTCATCATTAGGGTCCCGCTGTCGTCCGAAGGCCTTCCAATAAGGGCTCTTTATATGTCCCGCGAGTTAGGGAGTAACTCAGCTAATAATCCTACTCTTGGGAAAGAAAAGATTAAGTCAATTACTGTCATAAATCTTTTGAAGATTTAACACCTGACAATAAATTTAACAGGAAGGCTGATTTATCACCGTTCTCCTAAACGTGTTAAAAACACAAGACCTACTACTGCTATGGCAAGATATATTTGGTGATAATCCATACTAAATGTTTCGGTGTTTTACATTCGTTTAACTATATATGAAATATATATTAAAGGAAATTATTGAGATCGTGAAAAAATTAAAATTTGAGTTGTCAACGCAAATACGTCTTAGAAGATACTCTTATTTCAATAGTATAGAAAAACATTTTGCATCAGTATCTGTCCAGTAATCTTCAAGAACGAAAATTTACGTGCAACCGAAATATAATATTTGAATACATATTTTATACACAGTTATTTTATATTTTCCTCGGGAGACATTAAAATTCTAAATTATTATTAACGATTTTCTATAACAAGTATTTCTAAACGAACGACATTATAGTTTGATTGTTAATCAAGGAAGTTTAAAAGTTTCCTGAAAGTTCGTCTTCGCCATTACTTATTGACTGCTATAATCAAATGCTTATTATAGCTTTGCAGGAATATTACTTCGTAAGATATTACATTCCATCCTGCGGTCGTTGTTTCATTTCATACCACAAATTATTTATGAGTTAATTTCCTAACCGAACTCTGGTGAGTTATCAATTATATATCTAAGGAAGTGCCACTGCTCTTATTGCCAGCCATAGTCGACAAAGCGCTTTATTTATTTAAGCTGTTAAGAGGACTATATGGCCCCATCAAAACGTTGAAGTAAGTGAAAGTTTGACTAGACACTTAGGAACAGCATCAGTGTGTCTTCTGAAATTAATTTCATGTTCTGTGTGTGATGCTAAGACACAAAAGGTTATTACTACACAATTAAAAACGTAATATATTTATACGAATAACGATAAATTAACTACACTAATAACCGTACCATTTTTTCTCATTAAAAAAAAATGTAGCTACTAATATACAAAATAAATCATTCCAATGGGTTCGAACCAGCAGGTGGCCTATAGATTTCGGGAGTAAAAAGTCCTTATTTATGCCGTCCTTCGGTGGGAACGTAAAATGGTGGTCCCGAGCCTGTACCATCGTACAGGTACTCGTTAAATATCCCAAACCTTGATAGGTAAAATTTAGGACTCCTACTGTAGCATCGTTCGATAAGCCACAGTAGCATGAAGTGACGTTAAATAAATAAGCAAACAATCATTCCAATAATAAGGAATATACTTTCTTAAATGAAACAATATAGATTTTTAAATATTCAGGGATTTAGATAAATATACATTAATTTATTAAACAGAGTAAACAAACATTTACAAAGCTAATAATTTAACAATAACTTATTCATTCATGTAGTTATAGGAATATTTTGATGTATATGAGATTTACTAAAAAAAATTGAACTGATAAATTATTAATTCCGAAGAGAGAAAAAACAACCTAAAATAAATACTTATATTGGTATTGTTATTATCATTGCCTATACACATTAACAGCAAAAACATGAATATACATTTATTTCTTTTTTAAATATTTTTTTTTTTTTATATTATTTAATTAATATTTTATTGTAGATTTTGTATGTAATGTATGAAATAAAATCTATTTTAAATATAAAAATGGAAACATCGATATTCATTAAAATAATGCACAAAGACTAAATAATTAGTTGAGTTTTGTAGCTAAATATTATATAATAAATGTACCTTATTACAAAGTTGAGTTTTCAGATGATGTCACTTACCTAAAAAAAAAAAGAAGAAAAGATAATAAGTAATGATATAACGAAATTTATACTTTAAAATAAGAAATACTATATTGTTATCATCCATAAAGTAATAAAACATTCTAATTTACAGCCGTATTCTGTGAATGAAAGTAAAAATAAAAGAGAAAAAAAAGTTAATAAATAATAGTTATATTATTGAAACTGCTAGTGATGTTGTTATCCAAATAAATACAATAAACATATTTTTTTTTAATAAATAAAAAACCATCGTATTAAATTGTGTATTGAACACAATTTTAATAATAATATATTATTTCTAGCTTATCTGAGAAATTTTCCTTTATTAAATTGATTGAATTTTTCCTGAGGAAAATTCAATTAATTTAATAAAGGATCAATTCAATCAATTAAATAAATAAAAAAAACATCGTATTAAATTGTGTATTGAGCACAAATTTAATAATAATATTCTAATATTCTAGCTTATCTGGAAAATTTTCCTTTATTAAATTGATTGAATTTTCCCCAGGAAAAATTCATTGTTAAGAAAATTATAAAAGATAAACGACAATAATTTTAGGGGAAATTAAACTTGAAAAGAAAGAAGTGCTGTAAAGGAGTTACTATTTAACTAAAAGTAAAGTAGTTAATTACTGTAACTATAACTATAATTATATTATAATAATGACAAATTTATTCCTGATAGGTGTTCAATAACATATTTTTCCAACAATTATTTAAGAAATCATATGCAACAGTTTTAAAAGGATTAATATGAGGTAAGTTTACTCTAAGAACAACAAAAATTACAACCCATGGTTTGCGTTTTATTTATTTAAACAAATTAGCTGTTATTGAACTATAAATTGAACGTGACCGTTCAGTATCGATCAAGAGGGTAAACTTCCACACTGCCTGTATCTGCTGTAGTCAGTCTAACTTTAAAATAATGGAGATTTTTTTTTCCAGTCACAAACCGAGAAAGGTTATCTGACTCATAATGTAGACTGAAAATAATGAGATCGTCTACTGTATGACTTTGCGAGCATTACCTAAAAATTACTATAAACGCCAGTAAACAAGTGATACAGTCGAAAGAGAATGCTTCACGTTCATTCATCCGTTTGACCAGAAGTCAGTATCGTTTGTTATTAATTGATTAACATAAAAAGAAGTAATGTTTCTGTGTTAAATTTGGGGTTTCTTCAATAAGTAAACTGTTAGCTACAGCAATCAGTACTCCAGCCTGAACTTAACGCATTTCCCACTGTTCTCTGTCCATAAAAAAAAATCTGAGAAAAAGTTTAATACCCCCACTCTTAATTAAATAAAAATATAAAAGTACCCAAAAGGATAACATAATGGGGAAAAAACGTACAAACACATAGCTGAATTCATGACAGGGTCACATGTGGTATTTTTCCTAGCATAACGGCCTCGTAATCAAGGTCGCGGGTTCAAACCTGGTTGGTGACTTTAAGATATTTTTTTTTAATGGGAGTAAAAAAACCTTGATTTTGCGTAGGAGGTAAATGAAAGGTCCCAAGCCAGTGAGACGTCAGGTACTCGATAATAAAACTGGATAGGTATAAAACCTGGCTAGGTATAATTTTTGATTTGATAGATTGAATGTTTTCCTTAAATTTATACCTCAAGATGATTTGTTTTCACTTTGCATTTATTGGTTCGAATAACGCTGATAGAGAGATTTAATCCAGCAGTCTGATCATAAGTCAATACCGTTTGTTATTAATGCATTTAAAGTAAACTGTGCGTATTATGATAAATTAGGATTCTTTTGCACAGTACTTGAAACTACAGAAATCAGTAGCCCGGCAGGAACTTAAATCATTTCAGAGCTGTTGTCTAGTCATAAAAAAAAAAAAAATAAAACAAACATTAATCTTTGATCAACGATAAAACTTTTGAAGTATATAAATGATTTCTTATATTGAATATTTCCCTCAAATTTATACTTTTTATCATCGTCCGTCTTTTTTTTTTATCTTTGCTTTTAATGGTTCGAATAACACAGACAAAAGGAAGGCTCATTCATCATGCTAAAACAGAATAATGGAAATAATAAAAAAAAGGAGAGAAATCCAATTGTACTAATGTTTCTGCACTCATTTAGATCCAAAAAGGGAGAGACAAAAGACAAGCGGATAAAGTAAAAAATGGATAGGGTAGGATAAGGACGGGGGAGGGTGAGTGGTTCTATCCAATGATTGATGGATCAGCCGCTCTTCATTTATTACACATCTCCGCTCCCTCGTCTTCGAGGGCAGCCTTCTGGAACAGAAGGGACAAATGGAGTCGCTGGAAGTAGGTCAGTCCCTGCCTCCGGCTCCAGTGCTCTGCGGGTCTCACCGAGCCTGGCGCAATACTATCATTACTTTCACACATTCCCAGGATCTGGAAAATAAAAACTATTCTCTCCAAGATGGCCGTTTTATATGGCTGAGATGTCTCAACCATTAGATATTTAAGGCACTACTCTGCACTCCATCCTCTTCCTATCTTATTCATGAAAGAACTTCTTACGAAGGTGATTATGAATGAATAGGAATTCTATCCCGTCTTTATTCCTTATCTCACGAAACTTCAAATATAAACTAGTACAATCATTTTGGAGGAAAGGACAAAGAGAAAGAACTAGATAGATAGATAAATTTGTTTTATTAATAAATTTTACATGTTTCTTTACAGTGGCAAGAGAACACAAAGTACTGGCATGGAATTCCGTCTCCCACGAATTTGGTTTATTTATATATATTATTAAAAAACAAAACTAAAAAGTTAAATAAAAATTATACACTTTTGTATTAAGATTGCGGGATAATCTACTTGTTTCCCATATAGAATTAACAGAATATAAATCTAACTTATCTGTGAATACTTATTTATTGTAATTGAATTCCTTTATTGAAAAATATCTATAGTTTCCAGCACTTTTTATACATCTGCACAATGAGTCCCAATTATTTCCATTTAAAATTTCTATTATTATGTTTTCAGTTAAAATATTCCAGAGAAAGAACTATCTTTTTACTATGGTGCAGATATGTCACAAAATACGGTTGCAAGGTCAGAAAAATTAAAATAATTTTTTATTATTTATTTTACTGTATATACTTTAATTTTCTCATCATAATCCTAATTTTTCTTTTGTCTTTTTTATTTAACGTCCCTTTTTGCTGCTATAGATTATCGGACGATGGTACGGTGGGAGTCCTAAATTTTGCCTATCCAGGTATAATTTTGGATAAGGAGCATTGACGAGTACCTGACATCGCACAGGCTCGGGACCACATTTTAATGTCCCCTTCCATAACTAAGGATTTTATAATCCCATTAAAAAATTCTTGACTAGGAGGCTGTTATTCAGTTATGTATTTGTAAGGTAAGGTTTTTTTTTTCATTAGATTATCCTCTTGTGTACTTTTAATGTTTTTATTTATTTAAGAAGTGGAGGTGTTTATCTTTTTCTCAGATTTTTTTTTTTTTATGGCCAGAGAACATTTCGAAAGCTCTTTTTGGTTTAATCATTGTAAGATATATCTGTTAATCCCAAAAGCAATTAATTTTATTTCATAATTTACAGCGTTTCGCACTCTCCAGGGCCATCCTCAAGAGTCTATCATGCATAATTATTCAACATACAATGTTTCACAATCGATGGTTCTGTGTGATTCCAAGAGTAGAAAAAACAACAGACTCCTATATCGATGTTTCCTGAAGAGTCTAAAATAATCGATACGCTAGCGCGTATCTCGAAATCGATAGTCCCGTGTTATTCCAAAAGTAAAAAAACCATGACTATAGACCCTTATATTGATTTCATCTGAAGAGTTTGCAATAACCTATAAGCCTGCCATCTTAATAATAATAATAATTTACCTTTATCGATTTTTTTAAATGAAAAGTTTAAAATAATCAATAATAAGAATGAAAAGATGCCCTAAACAAATTATTAATAGACTTCAATATAGATGAAACCCGTACATAACAGGTGTAGGTAATAGGTCACTACTCTAGTGATCTCATATAAAATATTAATCAATTACTCAAAGTAATCAAGTATTCAAAAGTACAAAAATGTTTGTTTATTTATTTAATGCCACTTTATGCTACTATGGCTAATCGGACGATGCTACAATGGGAGCCCTAAACTTTGCCTATCCAGGTTTTATTAGGATAGGGATTTTTAACGAGTACCTGACATCGCACAGGCTCGGGACCACCTTTTAACGTCCCCTCCGAAGGACGGCGTAACTAAGGATTTTTTACTCCCATTAAAAAATCATAGGACCACCTGCGGGTTTGAACCCGTGACCTTTGGCATAGGAGGCTGTTATGCTAACCACCCAGCTACAAGTGATCCCAGTACAAAAATGTTGATTACAGTGGAAAATAGAAATTACTCAGGAGGAAAGCTGAGTAGATTTTGTACTTCGCCGCGAGCATCATTTGAGTACAGTACTCAGTACTTTTTTTATTTGCCCATCACTGCTAGAAGCAATGTTGAGTAAGCATCAGGCGTTATGAATAGATTAATGTCATAATAAATATAAATATATATTTATATACACACACACACATATATAATGATGAGATTGTTCTAATTAATATGACTAATTAATAATTATACTACTTATTGAGCAGCTGTATTAATGTATAGCATAAATTAGACAGAATTAATTCAATACAACAATAAATATAAAACATAAAAGAACTAAATCAAAATGAGAAGAAAAATGTATATGAGAATGCAATATTGTATTGTCAAATCCGAAAATTAGTGGTTGTTTCCTCTAGCATAAATGCTATTATCGTATTTGCGCTAACCCACCCGGGGCTTCAACAGCATGGAAGTTAGAGCAGGTAGGAGTTATGAGTTTAATCAAACAACACCTGGGGCACACATAGGCCTTCTCAAGGAACTTGAAATTTGCCATATCAAACTGGAATTAGCACTGCATAATTATTATCACTCGAAAGTGAATAATCTGGTGTCATAATCGCTAACATTTCTGGAAATATGAAGTATTAAAGACGCTGCAAATGATAATACAATGGCTTATTATTTCAAAATAATTACGTTATTATTATATTATATAACTGAGTAGGCAATTAGATCATATATATTATTGGGTTGTTTCACATGAAATGTCCGTTTTTATAGTTTCTGAAATACATAAAGGATTTTGCAGGTCTCTGTTGTTTTCTTCCGAATGTTTACATATTTAAAGTAAACAGTTACTAAACCTCTACCTTTCTATTATAAACATTAGCTTCCCAATCAATTACCCACTTTTTAGTATACCTCCAAATATGAACATGGAAATACGCGAGTTTCAAGTAATATTTTGGTACGAGTTTAAACTCGGCCATTCAGCAGCTGAGGACGCTAGAAATATTTGCAAGTGTTGATGAACGGACCATTCGCCGTTGGTTTGCTAAGTTTTCAGCTGCAGATACCGACTTGGAAAACTTGCCCTGAGGAAGACCTCCGTTCGTAAAACAACGATGTCCTCAAACATACAGTAGAAGGAAACCCCTACCAAACAGTTAAAGGACTCTCAGCACAACTAAGTGCAAGTGCATCTACCGTTTCCAGACATTTAAAGTGAAAAATTGGGAGAGTAAAAAAGCTCGATACATGGGTACCTCATGATCTCACTGAGCGGCATGTTTTAAAACATACCGTGCAAAAATTGAAAGAACTACGAACTTCTTCCGCACCCACCATATTCTCCCGACTAGCATCCAACAGATTACAACCGGTTCAGGAATTTAGAATGGAACTTCGTCCAAGGAAAACTTTTTGAAAATGATGATCAAGTGAAAAGTGCGTTTTCAGATTTTGTTTCACTACAAAGCTCAGAGTGTTTCAATTCGGGGATAAAAAAGGTGGTGTCACGTTTGGAAAAATGTGAAGAAAAAGAATGAAAAAAAAAGAAAATACTTCGAATAAAATTACCTAAATGTTTAATAAATGTTTTCATATCGTAATTTTAATAAAAATCCTTAACCTTGAAAAAGGATATTTCATGTGACACAACCCAATATTTTAAAGTAATAAAAGAGTTAAGGAAAGACGAACCAGCTACACCGCCAGTTGATATTCAAGGATTTATACCTATCTATATATCGCGGGCCCCTTCATACCATCATTACAATACTCCCTAAATCCTAAATACTATGAATATATTTAGATCTTAGTGGGCTACACCGTATCACGTGCAATGCGTGCGAAATAACCCTACCGAAATTCTAAAATCTGTAAATGTGGGAAAATATAAATAAAAAAAAAAAAAGAACCAGGAGTTTACTTCAATCCGCAAAAAAATTAATACCTAAAATGTGATGTTGAACCTGGAAGATGGTTATACAATGTTTTAAAGGGGGTGAAAAATCCTTCGTTATGTCGTCCTTCAGAGGGAACGTAAAATGTCAGGTAATCATTAAAGATACCCGTCCTAATTAAAACAGGATAGGCAAATATTTAGGAATTACACTTTAATATCGTCCGATAGCCAAAAAATGACGTTCAAATAAAAATAACCTAAACTTTAAAACAAGAACGTATTAATTTAAATACTCATATAGAAATCAAATATGGTTTATTATCTTCAGCAATACATCATACACATTTTGTTCTTTAAGCTCATTATTTTCGAAATGTTAGAAAATGGCCCTGGACATTCCTCTAGTAGGGAACCACTGCTCTAAACAGATTTAAATTTGTTTTTTGTTTTTGTAGAAAATTTAATTTTCTATCGGGAGAAATTCTTAAACTAGACAGATGGATTTTTTAAATTTTTATTATTTGGATTCTACAAATCTTGAAACGTAAGAAAAGTTGTGTTCCTAAATTTAATGAACATTTTTCATAAAATTAAAAAAATACTACAGTAAGGAATGAAAATTGTATGACGGGATAGAAAAATGACTCTTATGGTTGAATAGTATATTTTCAGTTTTCTCCTATTTACCTGTTTTTTATCAATGGTGACAAGATCATATGATTAATGTTATAGAATCTACAAAATTTCAATCAAAGCCAAACTACATGATATTAAAGCCAATTTAATTTTACATCGATATAGCGAGTTTAATCAAAATCATTTGAGCCGTTTTTGAGAAAATCGTAAAAAGGTGCTAAATGCATGGTATGCTAATTAATGCTTCTGGTTAGCTGATTTCGATAAATAACGGTTCTTCTGTAACATCATCTTATTAGCATTCTTAAATAACAGCTAAATATGCAACTTGAGCGAATTTGATAAATAACTAAAAGAGAAAAATGCAAACAAATTTTTTTATGCAATTGTTGTGTTTTTGAACACAAAATTAGCAATATAGATGTTTGGAAAGCTAAAGCTTTTAGAAAAAATATTATCTTGCACATACTATTATAAAAGTTAACGGGGAGTGATGAAAAGCCGATAAAAAAACTTATTGTCGTAGATAATAACATAATAGGCTATTTAATAAAGCACAAGTTTCTATTAAAATCCGATTTAAATAATTCTTTAACAATTTATTTTCGTTTATAAATTTGTTTAAAATTTCTTGGTTTGATATGAATAATGGAGGTAAGTGAAAGTCGTGTGTTGCGCGCACCAGATTTTTACTTCGGAATGATTGTACATCAAATTTAATTTATAATTATCTGAACTGTAAAACTTTTTTCGTCCCAGCAAGTTAAGCCATAGCCCATTTAACCCATCAATCATATTTTACTAACTAATAAAGAATCATAAATTTAAAAAGATCATTTTTATCTAAACAAACCATTGTTCCACAAATTGAAAGATGAGCCTCATATCGGGAAGATGTTTAGAAACATCAATAGAAGTTAGGGGCTAAAGGAGGAGTAGCGTTACAGGCCATCAGAAAACTGGAAGGCTATTAATCATACACCGTGCAACAAAGGCAACTTGATGATGAGAGCCCTAACAAAGTTATAAATCCCATAATAGGAAAGTTGCCCCCCTCAAGTTAAATTATCATGACTCCGCTTTGTAAGGCTTCTAAAACGTAATAGTCCAATTAGCAGAAGAATATAGAGCATACTCCCACCCGGCTAACTGAATTATATTGTATGGAAGATGCAGAATGGAGTCAATTCAATTAATGCATATAGGTCGGCTACCTTGACCGATAAAGGATTGCACGCTGCAAGGGATAAAACCATTTCCCTAACTATAATAAGCGGATATTATAAAGTTAAATTTGCCCCGGCTTTCTCCCTAACGATTCTCCCATTATAGAACAGAACGGAATAGTGCAACTCTACTGTGGAGCTTAGCTACATTACATCACTAGTGCAAAGTTCGGTAAAGGCAAAAAATTTATACCCACGTTTATAAAAGTATATCTTCTTTAAATTAGATTGACTTGAGGAAGTTCTTTTTTATTTTACATATTAATTTAAGCATAATTTTATTCCATAATTTCTTTATTATTATAATTAACTATATAAGTCGACGTTTCGGGGCTTTATCCTCATTATCAAAACTTTTTTGTTCATTATTTATTGTTATACATTAATTGTAGCTGACTTCTAAATGTCGACTATTGGCTCACTGTCGAGTATATATTGCATAGGTTTATTGTTTATCTATTTAACGTCAATTACAATGGGAGTCCTAAATTTTGCCTATCCAGGTTTTATTAGGATAGGGATTTTTAACGAGTACCTGTCATCGCACAGGCTCGGGACCACCTTTTAACGTCCCCTCTGAAGGAGGGCATTAATAAGGATTTTTTACTCCCATTAATAAATCCTAGGATCACCTGTGGGTTTGAACCCGTGACCTTTGGCATGGGAGGCTGTTATGCTAACCACCCTGCTACATGTGATCCCTATATTGCATAGGTATTGCAGGTTCATAAATCATTTTGATCCATATTTTTCTTTACTCAACAATTTATTTTTTAATGATGTGAGAATGGTTATCTCTGTGTATATATAGGAGAGAAGTTGATTCCAGGTGCGGTCAAACAGATGATTAAGTATTGTAGAAACGTAATTTATTTAGGCCGAAACGTAGGCGATTTTCAGAGAATTCCTTTAAGATTTCATTTATTGCTTCCATGTATAAATTAGACAACCTAATCGCATGTAAATCTTTTACAGCAATTTATAAATCTTTACAATTAGGTTTTGATTTATTAAAACTACGATATAAGAATTCCCTGAAAATACCGTAAAGTTAGAAAAATAAATTGTTGAGTGAAAAATATGGATACAAATTATATCTGTGGCGGTCTTAAATTAGTGTTTTAGTCAAAATCTTTCATTTTACAGGTGAGCGACTTAAACTTTACGTAATACCCAAAATAGAGTTATACAGCTTTCTTTCCACCTGCAATTTCTTCTCCCCAGAAATTTCTTAAACCAATTTAACACGACGTGGGGGACGGCCTGAGGGAGCGATACGTAGAGGTAACTCATTTTTTGATACGTAATTTAATTTAATTCGTAAATAGTAAAAATAAAAAAACCCTTTAAGATGTTTTTAATAATCACTACTTCCGATCCCAGGAGAGGATTGATTACTTGAGTAATGTAAATACAATAGTTTTCACTATACAATTAAAAAAAAAATAAAAACTAGCTTTTTTTATATATAAATATACACACATATATATATCGAGAGAGAGAGAGAGAAAAAAAGAGAAATGACCCAAGCTATGGGGTAAGGGTCCCATAATGTCCGGTTCGAAACATAGGGGTTCGTCCCACCTGGGACAGTTAATATTTATTTCTCAGTGGTCCGGGGAAATAAATCTTGTAACTCCCGCTCTGGTCAGTACGAGCTTTAGGTGAACGTCAGTGGTTTGCAATATAATATTTATTTATATATATTAAGTATAATAATTTTATATATTTATGAATTAAATAGCTGACCCGACAGACAATGTCCTGTCTTAACAATGTCTTGTTATCTTAAATCGGTTAAGACGTTCACGCATGATGCATTCAACAAGGGAGAAGAGGATTCATTATATATATATATATATATATATATATATATATATATATATATATATATATATAATATATATATATATACATATAGATAGATAGAAAGATAATAAATAGCATAGAACATTTGAAAAAACAAACAACGAGTGAGAGAAATGTTATATATGAGAATACGTTTTATTTATATATATATCAAATTACCTACAAATATTTAAAAAAAAAAAAAGGCCAAAGTTACTTTTCTCTTTTTTTCTTTCATATGATTGTTCTCCTTGCTGGTATAAACACAACAAAAAAAGAATAAGCGACATCGGTCAAGCCGTTTAAGCATGATTCGATCACTAAGGGAAAGGGGATTCATTTTTATATACATAGATATTATTCTCAAGACGAATTTCGACACACTATTTTCCTTTCTTATAACACAATTTGGAAAATACTAACACAGCGTAAATACCTACTGAAACATTTACAAATAGTTTACCGCAACTGAATATTACTTTGGTGAATGACTTTCTTAATATCTTTTTCTGGTTTATTCCAGGCTGCACTCACCATAAAAACAAGTTGATATAGTGGTAATAGAACTGAGTATTCGTTAGAGGACTACTCCAGAGCCCAACTTAGCGGGGCAATAGCGCGTTACGGTTCTAAGGAAGAGGTTTTTCAAGAATATACTCGTAACAGTATCCTCTTTCAGGCTTTTAAGCCTGGTAGAAGCTTTTGGAGGGAGGCGGGATGTAGTTTTATACATCTCCAAGACCAGGATTAGTTAAATCCGTAAGCAACATAATATTTCCTAAATATATTCTTTATAAATGTCGTATATTTCTAAAAGAAATGAGTATTAATATCTATAAAACAACATGACTTGGCAAATGTTTAATATAACAGACAAATCATAGCCCAGTCCTCCGAATTCATCAATTTCCTAATTAAGAAAGCGTTTTCCGTTTAAAGAGGAAAAAACTACCATAAAAGAAAATTTAGACTAAACCCTATCAAACAGAAGTAGGGATAAGAGAAGAACCCTTTTAGTACGCGAATCGACCACTAAACCTCCTCAAACTATAACCATTCCAATTTCACTCTCCTGGTTTTTCCCCTCTTTACAGTAATTGGTTTCGTACCCTTAGTACCATCCTCAACAGCGAGCTACACCCTTTGTCCGGATTTCCTCTTTGGATACAAAAGCCTTCCCAATCCCTTGCCTCTTTTCATCTACACCCTCCTTACGCAGATCCATTTCTAAGGAGTCTTTTCCAAGCCCTTTTTATCACGAGTTTTATTTTCAGTGTAGATTTTTCCCTAAAGCCTACTTTAATCGATCACCAAAAAACCCGATGAAATTCGTTTTTTTTTATACCTATCAAATCCAAAAATAATGATTGATGAAAATCATCAATAATTGGAATAGTAGGAAGTTGTTCGTCTCTCGATCCGTTCGGTGTTGCTTGTACTGTATAACCTGCCCCTGTCACTGACCATGCACGTTGAAGGTAAGTCTTTTTTAACTATTTCTTAATAATGAAAGAGAGAATAAAATACTAAGTTATAAAAAAAAAAAAAAAATACGAATGTAGTAGGGATAGAAAATATCGATTTAATTTTAAAATAAATAATCAGACAGATAGACGGATGAAAGTATGTTATTCATAAATTTCACATCTTACTTTTTGTTGCTCTATTTATATATTCTAAAAATAATACAAAACTTACATATACAAAAATAATAACTGCATCATCATACTTACAAAAAAAAAAATTAAATAAATTCTACGATAAGCTTGATTAGAAGCCCTAATTTTTTTTAGTTGTTACTCGACTTGTTTATTAGTTGTTGTTTTTTTTAATGAAATCCTATATAAATGACATAATAACGAAACTAGTTGCTTATATATTTTTAAAAATAGAATAAATATAAATAGAATAAAAATAAAATGTTTCAATTTTTTTATAGTAAGTCTCCCAACTCTTTTAAGATCCATTGGACGATAACTTTAAAAACAATTACGTTAGACAGCAATGAAGGACATATTAAAATTTTTAAGATGTATTTCTAGGTAGTTTCCTACTATTAAAAAAAAAAAAAACTGGAAATAATAAACGTGAATTTCGAAAAAAAAAAATCATAAACAAATTAATAAATGTAAATGAGGAATAATTAGTTGCTTTTGGTAAATGTAAGATAAGCAATAGAATATAAATATAATTTTTTTTGTATGTATGTATTCATCAACGAAACTTTAAAATATTACGACAATCGAGATTATTACAAAAAAAAAAAAAAAATAATAAAAATGAATAAATCCACACAAACGCCTTCTAATCAACTTTTGTAATAATGTCCAATACATTATTTTTTGCAGCACCTTATATTAATATTAGTCCGATTAAGATTTTTATTTAAAAAATTAATTAACCATGATGAGAAATTTTCTGGGAGATGTTTAAATTTTAAAAAAATACGAAAAACTAATAATTAATGATCAGGTTTCCTATGGAACCTATATAAAATACTTTTAAAAACACCTAGCTTAATTCAAATGTTAGCTCAAGAAATACTGGTTTAAGCTCAATGTTTTTTTAAATGATTTCAGTAAAAAAATAAATGTATTTCTATTAATCAGAAATGAAGTTTATTGTTTTCTTCCTGATTTTTTTGGGTAAGTTCCATGCACATAAACATCTAAGGAGATTAAGAAGAGTTTAAGCGTATCATAAAAACTTTTAAATCATAAATAAATATTCATTAAATTATACCGAGGAGACTTTATGAGTTTAATAGTGAGCGGGGCGTGAATAAATAGGAAATAAAGAGGAAACGCGGAGGTTGGAAAAGGGATACAGTGCTTAGAAGGCCCTGACCTAGAAGCTAAGATGCACTTAGTGCCTATTGTCGTTCAAATGCGAACTTAAACACTTAAACTCAAGTACTTTAGTAAGTGTTTTGCTAAAATACAAAACAACAAAAATCCTGTTCAAGCAGCACAAAACTCACTCACTTCACGATTTAATATGCTGTTTAATGCAAGCTGACTTGACTTCCATCTTCGTGGCCTACGTTTGAAATTTAATTAATAAAGAATGGAGAAATATATGATATTAAACAGGAATACTGCTATTTTTAAATGTGTGTTATACTGAATACGATATAAAGGTGAAAGCATGATAATGTATAGCTTTGAAACTAGCGACCGACTACCGTTATAGTGGTGATGGAACTTAATATAGTTACTTTAGTTTTAACGGGAAGGGAGGTAATGAACCGGAGGGGATTAGGTAAGGAAGCGGAAAAAAGTCGAGGGCGACGGAGCAGCAATGAGGAGAAGCCGAGTAGAAAATGTGATATTATTATTTCAAGGGAGGGCTGAATAAGGAGCCGGAGAATTAGGCCGTGAATAGCTGATCCTGCAGCATCATACCCTGAATAGCGTCACCTCATCCGCCTTGCAAAAACTATTCATCAACCTTATATCTAGCCTTCTCTAGGTCAAATCATCAATTCAGTCTAGCCTCCCAGCCATCAGGCATAAATCCCGGGGAGGATCTTCGCCGCCGAAACCGAATTTATTTACACAAATCATATGTACCAGCGATCAGTCTCAAGTAGCGGATGATAAGTGATAAGTTGGTCTTGTCTTCGAAGTATCCTGGTTTAGAAAATATTTGTTAAGCATCAACTGATGAGAGCTTTGAAGAGAAAGAAGCACTTAAAAATTAACAGTTTAAATACAAAATCAGAACTTGAAACTGCATTAATAATGGTCTGTCGAAACTATCCTTCAATGGAAGTTGTTCAAACATATGTAGAATAGAATAGAAAATTATTTATATTCTGAACCAGGGGTCCCTGGAAAACGAACTGATAAGTGCAATTAAAATATACAATGTGTCTGGCCAAAAGACCAAAGGATAATAATTAACACTTATATATAAGTCTGCTATTTTATTTCAAATATCAGTGTTGTTGAGCGTGTTTGGGAACAAAGAAGGTATTGGAACAGTTGGGACTTGAATGACGATAGAGAAGAAGCTTGGCGGACATGAGTAGGTAGGTTATTCCAGAGAGAAGTAGAACGGAAAAGAAAGGAATGAAAGATTTTTTTGTTTTACGGGTAGGAACGTAAAGGTAGAAAGGCGCGTAAATTAGCATGCTCATTACTAGCGAGTTTTAACAATGTTATCAGATTTACAACTTCCATCTACCAAAAATCAACATAAAGAATAAAAATGTCATGATTTTTTTATTTTTTTTTATATTTTAGACTTCTCTAAAACGCTACACAGATAAACACACAAAACATTACTTCATTAGTTGTGGAATGTAAAAATTTAGTAGTTTAGTATATACGCATAAAATAAACTTTTTGTTATCTTTATCTTTAATAACCTAATTACCTGTCTTTATTATCTACCTTTATATTAATCAATAATTTGTTTTGTTTTGTACTTTAAATCGACTTAATTGTGTATAGGTTTCTTTAAAGATTTTTCCTAATCCTAATGTTCCGAAACTAACTTCGGCTACAATTACCATTACCACCGATAATAAATACTACATAAGAGTAAAATATAAGCTTCTGGCCACATTTAAAAATATAAATAATAAAAATAAAAAAATTAAAGAGCGCACTAAATAACTACCCAAAGTTATTTTTAGTCCACCTAGCGGTAAATTAATCAAGGTTAAATGGACGATTACCACTGCTAACTTCAAAACATTATATGTTTGTAATTTTTTTCACAGATTTCAATGATTCTTACTTTATTTCGTCAGGAATTCACGTTAAGGGAGAAACGTTATTACACTCCAGGATTGTATTATTAAGGCAACGCCATACAAATGGGACTCAAAAAAGAAACCGACGTCGCACTGTTCTTTATCCTCAGGGACTGAAAATTCCAGACGAACTAAGAAACACCAAATACCAAACAAAAAAAATCATTTATATAGCACTGCTAGCGTAAACTACATTAAGAACGGATATATACATATTTAATAATTAGGAAATTCATAAATCTAAAAACAATATTACGAGCCAGGGACTATTTATATGTTTAATTATAATTCCATTAGTATTTATTATGCTAGATTAAGAACCTTTGTTAGTATAATAAACTATAATTATAATTCTCATTGCATAATAAAAACAATAATAAAAATTTACTACTCCTCAAAAGTTCGCATAGGTCTGGAACATAGCTGTAAAAGTGTTTTTAAAAAGAATTGTTCTAAATTAATGTCCCCTTATAAATCCGCAACACCTGTACAGCATAAAAATTCCACCCAACTATCAATTAACATTGTTTGCAGGTTAGTTACGACAAATAAAATGAAAAATAACAAGCATGTTAATGAAAAAACAAAACAATAATGATTGCTTTATTAAAACAACCGAGGTAGGAAAGAAAAATCCAAACATGCTCCAATTGGCAGAATAATTAGCGAAGGAGATGAATAGGGAGATAAAAAAAGAACTCATAAATTATAAGAACCGTCATGTTGCCACTGTCATTTATTATTTTTGATCAGATATATATTTTCAAATCCTTGAAACAAGTTAGTCCATTACATAAACCTTATAATTTAACGTTGATTAATTCTAGCCACCAATACATCATTTCAGAGATAACGAACAGAAGTTTTAGTGACTTCATTTATAAGATTGTATTGTGTTTTATGAAGTCAATAACCTTGAAAAATACAAGACATTAATATCTGTATCGTCAGTGCATTTCGTTATGTTTGTGCAGATCATGTTAGTCGCAATACTCTTCTGGAAAGATACTCAATTTTTTATTATCGAGGTTTTACTTAAGTAACGGAAAATAGGAACGAATTTTTACATTTATTAAATTATTTTACAGATTCAATTTATCTTCTCTACGTTTCTTAATTTTTAATTACGAGGAGAAATTACTAAAGTATTTTTCAGTATAGAGAAACAAACCAGATTATATTAAAAAAAAAAAAAAATCTGGTGTACGAAACAGACGACTGTTCACTTCTTATCTGTTATTAAAATCAATTTAAGAACTTTTAGATCAAGTTAGACTTGAAAAAACGTAAAGAATGAAATTGAGCTTTGAAGGAAACATGTGTTTAAGCTAAGTTCAAAACATCATATCTCAATTATTTCTTAACCTATGAGATTATTATTAACAATAGAAATTATTATTTTAAATAATCACTTAACTTTATGCGCTTTTCGTCTTTCTGCATTACGTTTTAAAGCTTTGTATAAAAGGATTTTTTTTTTCTAAAATCTTTAGCTTTCCAATGGTATATAATACGCCTATATTACTGTTCTTTATTATCAACAATTACATTAAAACCAATAGTTTTGCTCATTTCTCCCTTAGTTAGTGATGAAATTCGTTCAACAAGTATATCTAATCGTTCTTTGTTAATGCTAATTACATGACATGATCAACATTTTCAAATCCATAAAATTAAAGGTGCTTCGAAGGAAGAGAATTTTAAATATCGGTATTTAAGCCTTGTCAGACTAAAATATCTGCTCGGAATAAAATAAATACGAAATTAAGTCCCATTAATTAATGCATTAATATAACAATTTTAATCAAATCCGTTAGAGCCGTTTTCGATACAATCGTGAATAGGTGCAAAATGCAATGAATTGACTCTTCTGATGCGCCGATTTTGATGATAAAGTTATTGTTTTCTTTAATATACTTACCTAACTTACAGACTTTTTCGTGCCATTTGGTTATTTAGACTCAAAGGGGCTTAAAACGTGTATTTTCGTTCGAAATTCCGTCCTAACTGGAATTAGAAAATTTTCATGATTGCAATACTTTCGCTTACAATATATTTCACATATCGGTAAATAAATGAAAAATATTAGGTACCTAATGTCACCAATAGATTACCGAAAACGTTTCATAGCTATTTAAATATTAAAAATATCATATTAGAGTCGACAGGCAGGAAATTGAGTGAGAGGAAATTCCAAAGACGGTGAATTATATTTACTATTTATGGCTAACAACGGTTCGACCCAAAATGTAGGCCTACGTAGAAGCATCTCAAGCCAAATCGATTCGGTAGTGACTAAGTCATATTACCGTATACGAGTGTATGTAATATATACCGTTCGTATGAAATATATTACAATTTTAGGCATCGCTTGATCTCATTTGTTACTAAATTGCAATCTATAATCCTTCGAAAAATCCTCAATACTCCTTACTGTGTTACCAATAAAATCATTTTTAAAGACCTAAATACCCCGTTTGTTGAAGACTTAATAAGAGGCTCGAAATAGATATATCTCTTCCCATTCCAAACTCTCTGCCCACTCAAACCCGCTTATCCGCTACCATTCCTCCTTATCTATTCCTGACAATCCATCGAGGCGCCTTAAAAGAAGATGGCCAAGAGACCTCCCATAAATTAGACATTGGAGAGCTACCAAAGGGTAGTTTCTTCACAGAACTATCATGTGTTTTAATCATATATCAATCCCATTCTCTTGTTGTATTGAATCAATACAGTTGTAAATTCCTTTAAATAAACAAATACAAAATGTATATATATATATATATATATATATATATATATATATATATATATATATTTATTTATTTATTTATATTAAATTACTTTAGAGGAAATAGAAGCTTCTTCATAGGGGTGTATTAAGATAATTGAAAAATTCACTCTGAAAAATCATTTTAATACACTTATGCTTCAGAGTGTTTTTTTGTTTTGTATAATAGGTAAAAAAAAAATGATATAGTAATAGTATATTAGTTATCTGGAAGGCTTAGATTAGATATAAAGACTAAATTTTTGAAGTATTTATGTTTCTAGCTCAAATGTACTCCAAATTATATTATTCAATTAAAATCAGGATAAATTACTTTGAAAGTAAAAAAAAAAAAAAAAAGATTAATTATTGTATTAAGCTCCTACCAATGCCTGAAAATCGACAGACACGCAAATGCCTAGTTAAACTCATTAACTTGAACGCAAAAAAGAGAGACACAGAGTTTAATTGGATCTCAAAAATAAGAAAATTAGCAGGTGATGAGTTTCATGACTCATTCTTCGTATTTTCATTATATTGAAGAAGACTTTTTCAAAGCGCTAAAACCGAATTGTTTACTTAATAATAAACATTTAATCGTTGAAAAAGTAAAGAATCAGTGGAAAATCTGGAAAATTAACCTCGCATCCCAATTATCCCAAATGATTTACCTTTTAATTTAAAAATAAATCAATTTCCTGTTAATTTATTTTTTGCGTTACAAATAATAAATCACAGGGGCAAAAATTTAAAAACGGACGGATCGATTTACGTCAATACTGCTTTTCACACGGCCAACTAACTATATGTCACATTGTGAAGATCGGGTTGCGGAGAAAATCAGTTAGTACATTAAAATATATTCTTTTAAAAACTTCTTAATAGCGATCATAACAGAAATTGACGCAGACGAAGTCGCGGGCAACAGCTAGTATGTATATAATAGCCAATAAATTAAATATCTATATATCTATGTTATTCCAGAACTGTTTTGAAAAAAAAAAAAAAAAAAAAAAAAATTGTTGGAATAACTGTTACACAAAAATATGGCTGAGGACCGGACATAAAATTCTTATGAAAAACCCTTCAATTTCAAAACCCATTAAACTTTAAATGTACTCTATCTTTACGCCAGTGACCTGAATTAAAAAGGGTTATTCAATAAACTTTGATAATCCCGGGGGATGGACGGAAAGGGAATTGGAAAACTCCATGCCTGTCAGAATTTTTTTTTCAATTTCCATCCTTGTACAGGAGTTGATGTAATTTGCTTTTGGTCTCCACTCTGGCGGAAAGTGGCCATTAAACTTTGCAATAAACAACGGTTCCGAAATCCTCTTTGCTCCGAGCAATATATTCAGGTTAGAGCGGGTCATATATGTTTGAAATATTTACAGCAGATATTCGGCGCATGGATCAGTACTAGGGATTGTTGCGGTATATTAATATATTTGAAATATCAACCAAAACCACATCAGCAATTTAGAACTATACCTTACAAAATTCAAAATCATTCTGAATATTAAACAATGCGACACAAAAAATATTTCCATTGAGACGACCATCGGATCCACCTGAAGGCATCGTCAACGGTAACGAGGATCCCTGCTAACGAAGTAGTAGAATACCTCGGGTTCATCTTGATCGACGCCTCACTTGAAATCACAACATCAAACTCAAACAGGGTGTCTAGCAAATCAGCTCAAGGGAATTCCCTGACTTTTCCATATTTTAAGAAGTCTTTTATCTGGCCAAATCTCGGTGAAAATCGACGAAACAAAAAACAATTACAATTAATATGGTATACTAGATTAAAAATATATATAATGACTAATTACTTTACGATAAGATTCAACCATATCTACCCAACACCAGCTGAAATTGTAGTTGTTTAAGTTGACTTACCATAATCAATATTTACAAATCTGGCTACAAATTTATTTAAAAACTTGCTTAATGATACTTGCAACATCACAACAAGAAGGCATATTGGAACTTTTTTCTCAGTGAAAAAGAAACGATGTTATCAAAGGACCATTTTCCCTGACCAAAGTACAAATTTCCTGACTTTTTCATTTGTTTTTAAAATCCCTGACTTTTTCAAGCTTTCCCGATTTTCACTGTTGATAAACACCCAGACTTATGCAAGGTTATACCAGATAGGTAACAGAAAATCAAATCAAGATTTTATTTATTTATTTCATTTCATACCGATACAAAGATTGTTTTTAATAAAACTATATTAAGGCCATTACTTATGTATGATTTTGAAGTGTGGGGCACAGCTTCCTTTTCAAAACGGGATAAGTTACAACCATTCGAAACTGAAAATATAAAAAATTGATTGAAATATATTTGACATCAGTAATAGAAATGACGGTATGATTGAGTAATAAGTGCGTGTTGGATTTACCGAATAAATAAAAATTTAGTATATGCGATGGAAAGAATGTTAGGCTCTATGCCCTATCTCAACTATTTACGACCGCTCATGGCACGCACACCATGGACATAGAATATATTATTTTAAATATTCCCGACCCTCCATTATCGGACTATGTGGACCCATCCAGCCACACCCCGAAACACACTCCCATAACAACAGCAGAAAAGGTCAAAGGTTCATTGCGTTGTTTGGATCAGGCTGATTCTTCCAACATGATAGATTGATAGTGGTGTTGCCAGACAGGCTACCGAATCTCTTTAAAAAAACAAGAATGCACAAAAATTTCAAGTTGAAATAACTGATGTGAACAATATATTCAAAAACTTATTATATATACATAAGAATAAAAAAAAAAAAAAAAAAGGTAAATTGTTAATTAAGCTGTTAGTTAATTTTGGCATGTGTGACTTCAAATTTATATATATATATATATATATATATATATATATATATATATATATATATATACTTTTCTCAGGTCATAAATAAACAAATTTATTTATGCAACGTTTCGAGAATATATTGTTCACATAATTATGCCTTAACAGTGGAAAAAAACAAAACAGAAAATTAATATTTTCATAAAATAATTAATATATGATGTTATTGTTAGAGATAAAGAAAAGAATACATTCAATAATGAATAGACATATAGTATTTTTTTTTTATTGAAATTTACAACTGTATTTTGTAATACAACAAGTAAATATGTCTACAGTATTTAAATAGACATTTCAATTAAAATTTACTTTAATAAAGATATTATTTTTTGTTTTTTCCACTGCTAAGGAATGACTATGAGAACAATAAATTCTCGAAACGTTGCATAAACAAAATTGTTATATATATATATAAATTGTATGTTGATCTAATGTATTCATTTATTCTATTTTTGTTGAATTGTTTTAGGGTTAAAATGGGGGAAAGACCCGGAAACGTAAAAAAAAAAAATTGTAAAAAAGTTATAAAAGATTAAATAAAGTTAATGAAAGTATAGAATGCCTAAATGAATATATAAATATATTAATACTTATATATATATATATATATATATATATATATATATATATATATATATACATATAACTTCCTCGTGTTAAATAAATTGAAATGAAATTTACTTATTTATCTACAACTGTTATAATTTATAATAAACTAATTTATTTTGTAACTTTTTTTCTACTTATTTATTTTTCCTTTCCGTAAAAATATTGTGGGTTGCATTTTTAACAAATTTAACAAAATGATCACTTTTAAGTTCTATTTACGGTTCATTTTGATTGAATAAATGAAAAAAAATTGTATTCTAGTCCCCAATGAATAACAAAAAAGGTACTGATCAATTTATTGATTTTAATACTTCCATAGAAAGATGGTCAAAATTTCGTAACGACTATTTTTCTTCCAAAGCTAGGAGTTACCTGTAGCATGTTGGTTTGCATAACAGCCTCCTATGCCAAAGGATCAAACCCGCAGGTGGCCCTAGGATTTTTTAATGGGAGTAAAAATTCTTAGTTATGCCGTCCTTCGGAGGGGACGTCAAAAGGTGGTCCCGAGCCAGTGCGACGTTCAGGTGCTCGTTAAAGATCCCAATCCTAATTATACCTGGATAGGAAAAAATTAGGACTCGCACTGTAGCATGGTCCGATTAGCCATAGCAGTATGCAGGGACGTTAAATAAATAAACAAACAATAAAGAAACTTCCAAAGCTTTAAATATTACAATTATTGATATCATAGGAGATACAGATATAAATACTTTGAGTTTACCGGGTTCTTAGTCTCCAATATTAATATCTGCCGATGATAAAATATAACAATGAATAGAAATAATAAAACAGACATAATATTTTCATGCTAAATGATCTTTTTATTACGACGAGCTCATAATCCCAAAGTCATAAACTCTTTATCGGTCAAACGGTACATTTTTAAATATAAATGAAACGACATTTAAATTTTACTGGCGCGAAGCAAGGGTGGATCGCTAGTAAAATAATAAAACAGTCAGCACTACTAAGATTAAAATACGCTAGCTTCCAATAGCTTGATATAGATTTTTAACGAAATATCTTTAAAGTGTATTTAAAATGTGTCATGGAGAGCATAATGATCGAGATATTCACGAATAAAAATACTGGTGCTCAATTTAAAGTCCAAGTATTATATTTCAAGACATTCCAAGTTTTGTCAGTTATGACCCGGCAATCACCCTTCCCTCACGTCTAGGCAGGCTTTTAAAGTATGAAGATATTGGATTATGATGCATAGCTGGAGGTTATGAGTATGACCCAGAACAACAAGCGGGAGAAATAAGTGCTGAAACATCACCCAACTTAAAAATGACATTTTCCACAACTGGGAGAAAATTGCTGCTCTGTGACAAGCCAACAAATATCCTTCGCCCATATTTTACTCAAAATATAGTTTTCAGGTCCCTCAGGGCTACCGTAACTTTTCTCATCCAGAAGTTATGAGGCCTTAGAACTTTTTCCAAATAAAATGCTGGGGGAAAAAACTCAAACACAGACGTAGGGATGAGGGATACTGGGGCTATCCACTAAATCAAGTAATAATAAATCAGCGAAGCTAAACTAACAATAAACCACTGCGAAACTTCAGCAGCTCAACTTTTCATTTTTTTTTTCAACAACAAAAAAAAAACATATGGGTAGCGTGAAGTCGAAAATAAAAATCTCCACTTTTTCAACATATTGAAGTAAAATAAATATTTTTCGCAGTATGTTTATAATTTCATAATCGGTATTATACAATATTTTATACAGTCATAACCATTTATATACTTGTCTAATATTTCTTCTGTCAAAATATTGCATTATTATAATTACACAACTTGCACAAAAAGTACATAATATTTAGAGATTAATTTTTGATTTTTTTTTTTATTCATTCATTTTAGTAATAACTCAGCTTAATAAAAAATTAAATTATAGTTTACATTTTATTATATATCTACTTCTTATCAATTCATAAGAAACCTCAAATATAATCAATTAAAGTATAAAATAAAGTCTTTCTTGTCCGGGGTAAAGAATTGAGACGTTGATTTCCAAAAGGTACTAAAGGACATTTTTTACGAAATTGATTTTTTTACATATTTGTATTCTCATCATTTAGTTTTATCTAAATATTCTATTTGATGTTATCTAATGAATTCTCAAGTCCTTAAAAAACGTGATTTAGAAATGCGGTCATTTTCTAAAAGTACTAATTACGCATTTATTTTCGTTCCAAATCATTTTTTAAAAAATCATTTCATAACTTTAATATGATGTTATTATTATAGTAAAAAAATAATTCTAAATTTTAATGCGAAAAGACCGAAATTAGCTAGTTTAATAATGTAGTAATGAGAGATTTTCGCGCTTCCTGTAAAATTTCCTAGAATGGATATAGTACCTTTTGGAAATCAACGTCTCAATTGATTACTAAAATATTACAGGAATTTCTTTGGACGTTTCGGGGTTCACACAATCTTCAAGACGCCCCACCTATTACTCTCTATCTATCCATTCTTTGGCTCCTTTTCCAATCGTCCCTGTAAGCCGCATGGCCACCTATTGCTATATTATAATAATATTTCAATTAGTAAGTCAAATTTCAATATAAACAATGTACGTTATTAAACTAAATAATAAGTAATTGTCTGAGTGTAATAGCAATATCATTTTTAATCTTGGACTTTGGCGAAATAATTAAAATATTAAGACGAACGTTAAAGATGCGAAGTCCTGAGGATGGAATCGATCCAGAAAAGACTAAAGGAATTCGTAAAATATTTACATAATAAATTTATGGCAATGGAAGAAGAAAGTATTTATTTAAAAAAAAATTAATACGTTACCATTATTTATTTAAATAATTAACTTATTACTTATGTTTCATGAAACCTTAACAGCATCGATGGCTATTCTATAATCAACGGTTGGACACATTTTATTTTTTTTAAACTAGACCAAATCCATATCTCTAAAGCCTCTTAACATTTCAAATAAAGTAGACATTCAAGAAAACAGGAAAAATACAATAGTACGAAAAAAATATATTTTCTGCTTTCTCTATTTAAAAAAAAAAAAAAAAATTAATTTTAATAAGTATTTGAACATTGGTTATATCCTATAAGTTATACTTCTACCCTTTATCGCTGTTTTATGTTTCTGTTGTTAACACTATTTTTATTCAATGCTTCATTTCTTTTTTATTCCCTATAAAAATCTTAATCCCCTTCCTTCCATCCATCGATCCATCGAAGTGTCATTTATGGTTAAAATGTCTCTGTCTGGCCGATTTAGAGTTTATCGCTTAAAGAGTCTGTTAATCGCAGCGAAAGGTGCAATTATCAAGAAAATATGTTTATTTTATAACGACTATGCATTATTATATATAATCATCGGGAAAAAATTAAAAACATAAGTCAAAATTAGTAAATTTTGTTTGTTTGTTATCTTAAAGTGAAGAAGAGATAACGGAAAATTTATTTTTTCCAGATAATAAGAACTTTATTGTTAGGTATTTATTTAAAAATTACAAAGATAAGAACGGTTCCTATTTCATTCATTTTATTACTATTTCATATTTCAAATGAACAATTTAATTACATTTTTTATGTTTCCACAGAAATCCCATTTTGTGTACAGTGAAACATACGTTCTCATCAAATAGTTTTAAATTTGAAATAATTAATAATAATGTTATATTAACGCGTAAGATGTATTTTATTGTACACACACCTTTCTGAAATCTTGTATTTTCCGGCGGTATATTATACGTCTATATTACTACTTCTATTTCAGGAATAATTTTTTTATGACTTGGTTACAGAAAATTTATTTTTCCCACTAAAAAAAAAACCTAAATTGAAACGTACTTTACTTAAAAACATTCAGGAAAGAATGCCTTAAATAATGGTAAATACCGTATCAAAATCTGCCTCGTGTTTCAGAAGTTGGCGGAAACCAAAATCGCGTTATCAACAATTTTATTACATTTTTTAAGTATCCATAGAAATCCCATTTTGTGTACAGTGAAACATACGTTCTCATCAAATAGTTTTAAATTTGAAATAATTAATAATAATGTTATATTAATGCGTAAGATGTATTTTATTGTACATACACCTTTCTGAAATCTTGTTCTTTCCGGCGGTATATTATACGTCT
Organism: Piezodorus guildinii; assembly: GCA_023052935.1. NCBI lineage: Eukaryota > Metazoa > Arthropoda > Insecta > Hemiptera > Pentatomidae > Piezodorus > Piezodorus guildinii. The sequence continues at coordinate 110,528,803 of CM041296.1, read as the reverse complement.
AGATTACTACTTCTATTTCAGGATAATTTTTTTATGACTTGGTTACAGAAAATTTATTTTTCCCGTTAAAAGAAAAGCTAATTTGAAACGTACTTTACTTAAAAACATTCAGGAAAGAATGCTGAGATTTCTAAATTCATTATTGAACAAGTAATATATTAATCAAGTTAATATTAATAAGCCTTTGTCGGCAAAAATTCAAAAGGCGTTTACCTACCTCCTATGGGCCCCCCGCGATATCCCGGGAAACTTCCTAGACCCCAGGGGCACTTCCCACATCAGCCCCTTCTTCCTTTATCCGATAGCAGATCGGCAATTTCCAAAAAAAGAGTATCTTTGGGAAAAAGAGGAGGTGATGAGATGAGGGTGTGATTTTAGAACCAGAGGTCAGTAGGGTTCTATCTATAAGGAGAGGAGTGTCGTATAAGAGGGAGAGAAGAAGCAGAGATTCGAGAGAGGCCCGTCGGAGGTCTCAGATCAGATACTGGGATACGAACCATAAAAACTGAGAAGAATTCCAGCTTTGCCAGCCATTAAATATTATTCTAATAAAATTAATACAAAATAATTAATTACAATTTTTAGACAACCAACATAACATCGCAATCATGTATGAGACCGAACTATGTGTTTAAAGACTATAGAATTTAAGTTTGGGATAGTTGTAACATTTTGCTGGAGAGGAATGAAGGGCCAAAAACTATATAAAGGTTTTTCAACGAGGACCGAGAGTGGCCTATTGAGGTGATGGCGTTGGGGCAGTTCAAATAGAATCCGATTCCCCTCGTTTAATTACTCACAACATTGTCCCCTTCGAGGCGTATTTTAGGGGACATGTCCAATATTGGAAATTTTGTTCACTTCACTCTCCTCTATAGTATAGTGGGCATAAATTATAAATACTAAATATATACATATACACAAATGGATATAACCTTAAGAGCATAGTTTTTTTGTTTTTTTTTTAGTTTTTTATTAGTTATTTAAATAAGTTTGTTAAGAGCAGATATTCTGTGTTTATTAAAGTGTTGTTGTTAGTTCTCGAATATAGATAATTATTATCTACATTAGAGACGTTGATTTTCAAAAGGTACTAAAGGACATTTTTTACGAAATTGATATACTTGTATTCGCATCATTTAGTTTTATCAAAATATTCTATTTGACTTCATCTAATGAACTAATGAGTCCTTCAAAAACGCGATTTAAAATTGCAATTATTTTCTAAATGTACTAATTACACATTTAGTTTCGTTCCAAATCATACTAAAACATTTCATTTCATGACTTTAATATTGTGTTATTAATATGGTAAAAAATAAATTATATTTTAACATGAAAAGAATCAAATAAGTTGGTTTAATAATTTAGTAATGAGAGATTTTTGCGTTTACTGTAAAATTTCCTAGAATGGATTTTTGTCCTAGAAGTCTTTTTGTAATTCAACGTTTCAATTATTAATACGGTGAGTATTATTGGCATATATTTATATTTTAATACTTATCAAGATTATATCGAATATAGAATTCATAGATTGCTCTGAATATATATAGAAAAAAAATATGCACTTGATTAATAAAATTTATAACAGTGGCTCTATAGAGACATTGCAACTACTTGCTATTCGGAAGGACTAGCCTGCGAACCAATCAGAAGATACCGGCTACAGACAATCATAGGAGATGTGCTCCCCGGGAATACCAATACAATCCAAACACACCTGCCCTCATTCCCCCGGTTCTCCTTGACCTGAGCTGCGGGTCTGAATCATCACTTCGTACTGTCTAGTACTTTGCAGGAGGGAAAGTGTTTCTTAGCAGCTTGTAGTACATCAGTTTTAGTAAGAAATTAGTAATATACTATGATTAATTACCAACATTAACCGAGAGATACCTTAACATTAAAATAATAAAAAATTCTGCAAATTATTACACAATGATTAATTATTTCAAAATAACAATAGTAGGATAAAAAATAACAAAAAAAAAAAACTGTATAACTACAACCCATAAAGAGTTTTGAGTTAAGTGCATGTCGAGATTCATACTGTTTCTAGGCCAACGGCCGTGCAATGAGGTGATTCAGCCGAGATCACGCACAGCCGCCAGGTTATTTCCCCATTTTTGGGTAGTACCCACTTGATTAAGGCTGTGTGTGCCCCAGGAGGATCTCCATACCCCAGTATCGCCCCCGGCTGAAATAACAGAATAGATAATATAATAACCCACAGCCGGGATTCGAACCCAGGACCCGGAGCACAGTAGACAAGCGATCTACCCACTAGACCACGCCATTCCCTAAAACTGTTTATAAAGCTGTAAATAGGCAATTAAGTAATATGAAAAGCAATAAATAATTCAAAGGAAAATAGCTTATTACCACTGCTAATTTCAAAACGCTATATTTTTTTAAAATTTATTTAATTAATTATAAAGAGAAATTTTTTTTTATTCATTATTTGGGTTCTGAGCATCTTGAAACGCAAGCCCTCAAATTTTGAGAGGGCTTAATTTTTTTGCTTGATTACAAAGGTTTATTTTTGAAAATAATAACCAAAAAGCATTTATACAAGACTGCGTTACTATTTCCTATTATTTTCATTTCTTTCGATTTTCATTCAAATGATTTTAATAAAATTCACTGATTCCAGAACAGGAATGTTTTTCTCTATCACCAAAAATGAACGGGTTATCAGGGAATCACATTTCTTATACGTTGTAGCTTGAAGAAAAACAACATTTGTTTTCTCTTTGTTCATCGCGTTGTCTTGATCTGAAAAGTCTTTTCGATTTCTTTCCAACGTCAATAATAAATAACCTATTTTCGATGGAATTACATTTATTATACTTTGTAACTTGAATATACAGATCAATTTTTTTTTTTTTTTTTTCTTTCTGATTATCACACTTCACTCGATCCTAAAACTCTATATATTTTTATTTATCTTCGTTTTTCGTTCTAAGTTCGTATTTGCAAAAAGAAAAAAATGTATATAATATTAAGTTTAAGTGTTTATCAAAATTATTTGTTATTTAACAATATTAGTCAAATAGAAGCTCGCGGCTTCTATCAAGAAACTTAAAGGCTATAATTAATAAATCTATTATTCTTCCGACGGTTTTATACGGATGTGAAGCATGGTACGCTTGAAGAATGAACAGCAACTTTAGGTTTTTGAGAATAAAATTCTACGTAAAATATTTTGTCACTGGATGAGGAGATGAAGCCACAGGGGAATTTAGAAGGTTTCACAACGCGGAATTGCGAAGCATGTATCCTCTCAGTATGGTTTAGTTAATAGCATAACGACTCAAATGGGCGTGTAAAGTTATTAGGCTTAGTGAAGAACTAATTCTAAAAACTAGTATGTGCTAAACCTAATGGTAGGATTCCGTGAGGTAGGCCGAAACGTCGATGGATTCACTAATTAATCATAATTAATATGAAAAATTGAGAAAATTTGTATATGGTAATGATTGGGTTACTGATTGCCTATAATGGAATTTTTTTCACATCCATACGTAAAGGTAGAAAATTCATCCTTAGTCTTATATTCATATTTTATTAGCAATAAATTGGATTTAATTATAATGTCGCTCGTAGAATTTAATACATATTTTTTTAACGTATAAAAATTCTCTTCTTATTTGTTAATTCGTTTTAAGTCACGTTTTACTACTGTGGCTAATCGAACAATGCTACAGTGGGACTTGTAAATTTTGCCTATCCATATTTAATTTGGACAGGAATCTTAATTAATGAGTACCTGACAGACTCGGGGCCTCTATTTTACGTCCTACGCAAAATCAAGGATTTTTAACTCCAATAAAAAAATAATCTTATGGTTACCTGCCATGTTTCGACCATCGACATTGGGCATTGGAAGCTGTATCGTGGCTAACCACAGAAGACCTCAGCATGTATTCTATGTGTTTGTACGTTTTTTTCCCCCCATTAGGTTATCCTTTTGCTTATTTTGATGTTTTTATTTATTTAAGATCTGAGGTGTTTAACTTTTTCTCAGATTTGTTTGATGGCCAGAGAACAGTTAGAAAGTTCAGGCTGGAGTACTGATTTCTGTCCTTGAAAGTTTAATTATGGAATAAACCATAAAGTTAACACAGAAACATTAATATTATTTATGTTAATACATTAATAACAAACGATACTGACTTATGGTCAGACTGATGAATGAACGTGAAGCATTCTCTTTCGACTGTATCGCTAGTTTACGTTTATATTGCCTTAGGATAGGGTTCTTTAACAGGTACCTGGCATTTCACAGGCGCGGGACAACCATTTTACGTCTCCTCCGAAGGACGACATAACTAAGGATTTTTTATTCCCTTAAAAAAATCCTAGGGCTACCTAGCGACATTGGATGTAAAAGTAATCTTTTCTTAATTATTATTATTTTTTTGTTAATAATAATAATTATTTATTTCATCTTTTATACGTTTTAAACCCTTGTCTCACATTCAGTTACATTACTAAAACAATATTTATTATCATGACATTATTAATTACTTTGTTACTTTTAACTTGACTTTAAACTATTATTTAAAATTTATCTTATAATTACATATCATGAAATGATACCTTTTTTAAACTTACACATATTCAACTACATTTTTTTATTATTTATAGATTTGTGTTTCGGTTCTTTTTTACTAATGCACATGGTCCAGGAAGATAATTTACAACGGTACGAATATAGCGTAATGACTTCCTAGTATTTGAACACAAATACAATAGATAGGAAGCCATAAATAATGTAAATAAAATATATTCGCAAAAATGTTACATTTTTTATTTCTAAGGATTTAACAAAGAACATCTGAGGGATTTTCAATGCAGAATGTCTGCTGAAGTATTATTCCAGTGGTACAGAACTCAATAAATTGATAGACTTCACAAATTGACTAAAATATAGACTATCGAAAATGAGTAGGTGAATCAAGGACATTGAGCAGCTACTGATATTGAGTACAGCAGCAATCAGTAGTGTATTAGAGTCAATGAATCGAAAGGCGGCCGTGACACCGCGTATCCTGCCCATCGGTAATACAATACCTCGGTACTAACCTATATCAAGCATGGCACGTGTAAGTCACTTATTGGATAGAATTTATAACAAATCTTACCAGATTGAACTCAAACAATGTTTCAGGAAACCATATATAACATTAAGTCTAGTATAAAGCAGTACCATTCTCTAAACTATTTGAACCTATTACGGGCTCAAACAGTAAGGAACATCCATGGTATACATACCAACCGAAGTCCTTTAAGACAATAGTATGATCCAACAAAGCCGCTGTGGTTTAATCTGGTTTCTCATAAATTGTCTCCACTCCCTCCCAAGTTCTATTATTCCTACAGTACTTAATTAAAATATCCTGTATATAAAAAACATGGAAATCGCGGGTTCAAACCTGGAAGTTAATTATAGGATTTTTTAATGGATGTAAAAAATCCATGGATATGAAGTTCTTCGAAGGGAGTGTAAAATGGTGGTCCCAAGCCTGTGCGTTAAAAATATCAATAAAACCTGAATAGGATAGGCGAAATTGTGTACTACTACATTGTGTACTACTTGGGCAGCATCGCCCAAGTGGCTACAGTAGGATAAAAGTAATGAATAAACAAACAAACCTAATAGTAAAAAGGCACAATATCCACTTGTTTTTTTTAAATTTATATCTTCATATGATGGCGAAACATCGAACACTTATTTCATTTGTTTTTTTTGTAGAGAAATGGCTAAGCCAAAAGTGTTTTGTTGATAGTAGATTACGAACATTTAAAATAGTATGTAGCAGAATGTAGAAACAAAGCGGCGAACCTGTATGAAGGCCAATCATTAAAGGATACAATCTTACAAGTTTCTCGTAAATTTCAGCGGAAGAAGAACTAGCTACGATACACATAACATTTTATTTAGATTTTTAAAAATTTTATTTTCCGTCCTGTCCTGCCTATTAGGCAATACGGTTTTACAACAGTGGGGTGGGTAAGTATGACTGCATAACAACCCACTGCTGATATAAAGCGATAACAATGTTCTCCTGTGCACAAAGGTTGCATTAGTCTTCAGACCGGCCTGTCTGCAACTGGAGATCCCTCTCTCCTCCTCCCTGTAGCAGCTACGCCTCCTCTTCCTCGCCCGTCCTGAAGTCCTCGTAGGGTAGGTCGTTGGCAAATATTGAAGTTCACTAGCCCCATGGTTGTTTTCTACCTGTACACAAAATCTTTGTAGTACGGGTAGTTATGCCTACTGACCAGCCGAGGAAATCGTTTTCCGTGAGGGCGTAGAGAACTGTATCCCTCGATAATTTAGCCCTTAATAAATCGAAGGCGGTGCAGTCCATGATGATATGCTCAGCAGTTTCAGACGTTGCAGCTAGGGCATAGATGGTCAATGTCTATTCCATGGTTATTAAGCTTCGCTCGGAGCCCTCCACGACCTGTGAGTAATAGAACCAGTAGTCCGGGAGGACCCATTTTGCTTCTAGTCGACAGTGGGGAAGTATTTCCTCAGAGTAGAACCTTTCAGACTGTCCTTCGATTCCACTTTTCTATTGAATCCTCCCGGATAATTGCATTGCTTCACGCTAATCCTCAGCTGAAGATCTTCCGGTAGACCTGCTAATTTTATTTACATTTTGCCAGTATAATAGGAGTTTTTTGCCTTTATCTCATAGTTTAGCTCTCAGTGCTAAAAGTGTAGAATACTTCTCCTATGTGCTCAATTCCTTATTCAGAGGATCCAACACATCATCGTAAAAAAATTAAGCTAATGCAAGAGCATGTAGTTATGTATCAGTTCTAAAGCTAAATCTTCGTTTCTCGCTCTTTAGAGCAACATTAACTCCTGTGATATAGTTCATTTCTAGATAGACGAATTCTTCACAACAACCAACATTGTTGAATTCAAGGTAATGAATCATTCATATGAATCGCATTATGAAATAGTAGGTGGAATGCATTTTGGACTAAAAATATAATCGGCCTCAATAATATTTTTTTTTTTTAAATGAGGCAAGGAAATGGCATCATACCCATATCTACTCCGATACTAATGGAGATCCTCTTCTATAAGTAAGATTAGATATATCCAGAAATACATGCATGCAAATCGCTAATGGAATATATACATTGAGATAGCTATATTGTCATAAATACATACATTTAATATAATATTCAATTTCTAGTTGGCAGTAGTTGAAGTGAGACAGCTTCCCCTCGAGCTAACATTAGATAGAGCGAAGTACTGAATGACAGAGACCCTTCTAGGTTTCCATTAGTCGAGTTAAAAACTGCTCCACAGCTCTGCTAAGTCAATTAGCCTTTGTAATGGCCACTTCCAGGAACCATGTTAGGCAACAGGTCCTCATGTTCTGTCTTCACCGCTTGTTTACCACTCTCTTATATGTCTCTCTGGTAAAATCCTAGGGCAAAGGGCAAAGCCACATCCGTAAGAGGTTCTTGATAAGAAGAAAGCAACGAACAAGTCATTAATTAGTGCTAAATTCATTGGAGTTGGTAAATATTTCTCAAACCTTTTGAATGTGTTTACTGTTACGTGTGTATCTGTCTCAACATTTAAAAATATAACAGCTACAAAACCATGAATTAGTTATTGTAACGAAACATCAACACTGGTTGTTTATACCACGATATTATTGCGTTCTTCATCCACTTTTATTCAAGAAAAAAATATTTAAACCTGTATTTATCATTCAAAATAGTCTACATCACTTTCAAAGTATTTCACCATACGACTTTGTCGAGAGCTCTGTTGTAAGTTCTATGACTATTTTATAAAGTTCTTCTTCTCTTCCACAGTTTTCTTAAGATCTTTGTCCTCCATTGATGTTTGAAGTCTGTCAGTCCGCGGGATATAATTTTTAACGTCGCACAGTGGGCAAAATCACCAATTTAGGTGGACAAAAGTCAAGTCAAAAGTTTGGAATTTTCCAGTGCTTCCCCTTTTTATTAATAGTTGGCAAGACCCTTGACACTAATATTAACCCGCCATAACGTGATTACAAATAAATAGTAAATGAGAGAATTATTCCTCTTAACACAAGTGCTTAATACGAGGCAGTGGTATTATATTTGTTCGATGGTCTTTTATTATTTTCAAGGTGTGTGTAACGCAAAGTATTTGTCCTTTTATTTAACAATGGACATTGCTGAGACAGGTGGGACATTATATTTCCAAACTAATTATTAAATATACATTGCAATCTACCTGTAGAGTTAATTTAGCAATTTGCAAATGTATGCCCCTGTTCAATAACGAAAAACTATATAACCCCCAAGGTTTTTTTTAATCAGTGCTTCTAGTCTTTGAACGTTGCAAAGAAGTTTTGCAATTGTTTGCGGTTTGGAGGATACATACTTTTTTTCCAGACACAACACTCCAAATAAAAAGTTTTACAATACAATCTATAATTTGAAGAGTTTTCTACATGATTCAAAATGCATCTCTCAGCAGGTTTAAGCCACTCCGAGCCATAATCAGATTTTTCGTAATATTATTCCCATATTCTGGGACATCAAACTTAAAATGCAGGGCAGTTTTAGATTTTAGCAAATAAATTTGATTTTTGACTACTCGCCAATTGTTTAAAAAAATTAGTTAGTTTTCTGTGGGACCGTAATATAGGACCCTAAAGGTTCAATATGGACTAGTTTCAGAATTTTGTCCACCTAAATCGGTAATATTTTCAACTGTGCAACGTGTTAAGCGACTTTTGGATAACCTCTAATTAGAATATGGAATCTTTAGAATCTATAAATTCCATTTCCTAGGGCTCTTTGATCAGTTGTGCTGCTTCTTTGTTAGGTCACTGTCCAGAACGTCTGGACAACGATTACAGAGATCCAATTTTGACAACTGGACAGACAGAATAGGATCATTGTTCTTTCGTGTAACAATTAAGGCAAGATATTTCGTAGATCGTTAAATGAGAGAGGAATCCGAATTTTTCTATATTGTTTATTCGTCTTGAGGTCATCGACGGTTGATTAGCTTACATGGAACCGTTTTTATGCGACTTTCTTCCAACAAGACTCTCAGAACATCATCAAGAAAATACGACCTTCATTGTCTACCAGATTGAGCTCTTCCTCTCAAAATTTTAGAACCACCGCTGAACGGTGCTCTCACTGATACTGCCCTTGCTCTAAACTTGGCCGATGTTTCGACCAAGTTTGGTTCCGAACGATATTTTACTCTTAAAACTAATCTATATTATCACCCTTTGTGAAGTTGAACTTTTTCTTTCGAAGAGGATTTATAGATGTGGGCAGAAAACGTAAACAGTCTATTTATAGAGCTGTATTTAATGAAAAATCTGAAAACCTGCATTATTTTGAAGACAACACAATACCTACATAGAATGTCCATAATTAATGATTTCAACGCTGTGGTTTTTAGTCAATAAGTAATGAGTCTGGAATTATCTTTATCAAGATGGAAGAAAAACATAACTTATAGGTCAAGAAAAAAAAAATTAATTTTTTCCTTTAAATATTTACATATCAAAGGATAATTATTGGGTTATAAAATATTTTCGTAGTTTTTTAAGTGGGGAATTTCAATAAAAACTTCATATTCTTGTAAATATTTTTAATCGATTATATATTGCCCATTTTCTTGTAATTCCCATAACATGTAATTCTTGGAATTTGATCATCACAAGTTAAAGGACAAATCGAGCTCTTTGGGTCTTCCAAGTCAAAATTGCTGAACCTAGCAAACCACTTATGAACGTTGCTTTCTTCTAAGCCATCATCGCCACTCACACTACAAATTTTGTGTGCAGCGAATTTTCCATTATTAAATGACGAAAATGAATTTCGTTTTCCCTTCCATTTTAAGCAAGCAAAATGCCACTTAAGCATAAGGTATCTCGATAGAAACTTATGCATAAAAACACCTAAACTAATCATTTTTACTTTCACTTACTATATATAGTAAGGGGAAGTATTGCGATCGTGAAAATTTTCGAATTCCAGTTTTCAACGGAAATACACGTTTTAGGGTCCCCCGAGTCCAAATAACCAAGTCCCGCAAAAAGGTCTGTGTGTGTGTGGTAACTCCCGGGCGGAAACGGTAAGTCCTATGAAACTGAAATTTCATATTTAAGACAACTATACGCCCGAGACGTGACAAAACTTTTTTCATCTAAATGAACCTACCAGAAGAGGCATTTTATACCATGCATTTTGCACCTTTTTTCGATTTTCTCGAAAAAGGTTCCGACGATTTTGATTAAACTCGCTATATCGATGTAAAATTTAATGGGCTTTAATATCATGAAGGTTTTATTTGGATAAATATGGTCTGACAGGGTTTAAATGCCGATATTTTAAATTGTCTTCTTCTTAAGTACCTGTAATTTTATAGTTTTTATTAAATTAACCATATCATCTTATTAGCATTCTTAAATAACAGCTCAATATGCAAGTTGAGCGAATTTGATAAATAACTAAAAGAGAAAAATGCAAACATATTTTTTTGTACATTTAATAATAATAACTAGATTATCTTGTTAAAGCTGATGAAAAACAGGTAAATATATAAATTGAAGTAAGTAAATAAATTGAATAAATTTGATACCCAACTAAAGGAGAAAACAGAAAAAATATTTTTTTAATGCAATTTTTCGCTTTTGAACATAAGAGCAGTAATATACATGTATGATATACCGTTGGAAAGCTAAAGATTTAGAAATAAAAACATCTCGTACACAAGCTTTTAGAAGTTAATGGAGAGTGATGAGAAGAAGATAAAACTAACTGAGTATTTTAGATAATAATATAATAGATTTTTTAATAAAACACATCTTTCTATATAAATTCAATTTGATTAATTCCTTAATAGTTTCACTATTTTTATATCTAACTGTATTTGAAAATTCTTTCATTGACTTTAAAAATCGAGGTAAGTGAAAGTCGTGTGTTGCCAGCACCAGATTTTTTATAATATGTAAACATTACTGACCAAGAAACATGATGATATGAAAACAATAAAGATTAATTCAAAATATTGAAACTAACTTATTTTACAACCCAATAAAATATTAAAAATAACTACTAAAATTCGTATCTTAGGAAAGAGGCAATAGTGATGTGAGGCACTAACGTCACGGAAACAACATTCTTGAGAACTGAGAGCATCGGAGTAGTATTATGCAATCAAACAGTTGCTAAAGTTAAACATCGTTGGATATTAATGATTTTAACAAAACATATCGTCCTTCAGGAAATTGGGTATTAAGTTATTTCGATAAGAACTAAAAATTAAACTTTTTTTAATTTGCTAAAGAAAATTTTCAACTGCAATTTACATCAGGAGCGTAAAATCAATAATTTCCCTTCCAGAAGTCGCTAAAGATATTTATGTCAAAAGAGTTAGGCCCGTTTTCCATCCCCGAAAATATAAACTTAATTTTGAAAACCGCCTTGCTTATCAGATTCCGTCGTAACTAAAAAAAAAAAAAAAAAAAGAAAAAAAGAATTCTTAATCTCGGATTGCCTTAGGGCAGGGTTAAAAAGCCTCGATCGAGGGAGAAGCAACTTTAGGACTTATCCAATTAAGTGAGGGGGCTTGACAATATTGTGATTCAGGTCATCCCTAAAATATTGAATATCAGAACAGCAATCTTTAAAAAAAAAAGTAGAAATCTTACAAAAGTATAAATTTGACCACTGGGTTATATAACATGGTTGGGTTTAATAAATAAATATCAACCATCACATTTTTTAATAATAAACTTTGGTTTTAAGGTGAAGGTTTTATGACGCTCTGGCTTGGCTTGAGGTGTCTTGATGAAAAATTACAACAGTTAAAGAATGAGACTAAATCATCAACCATAGTAATGGTTCATAATAATTTTTTTGACATTTAAATATTTAAGACTTCTGTTTTCCCCTGAAATATTTAAGCATAAGTAACAAGACCACCTCCATAAACCTAGAATAATAGTTATCACTAAGGGAAAACGGTATTCATTTATATTTATATGGAAAATAAGTAAAAAAAAACATAGTAACTCTTTTATTTTTTTTCTTTCACGAGATCCTTCTCCTGACTGTTATAAACACAACAAAAAAAGAATTAACGAAATCGGTCAAACTGTTCACCATGAATATGATCACCAAGGGAAAAGAGGGTTCATTAATAATAATAATAATAATATATATATATATATATATATATATATATATATATATATATATATACATACATACATTAGATTACCATTATATTTACTAGATGTATTCATTAATACAGCTGTAAATATCGATAAATGTTTAAGAAATAAATATATATATATATATATATATATATATATATATATATATATATATATATATATTATAAATGAACCCCCTTTTCGCTTGGTGATCATATTCATGGTTAACAGTTTGACCGATTTCCCTAATTCTTTTTTTGTAGTGTTTGTAACAGTCAGGAGAAGGATCTTGTGAAAGAAAAAAAAAAAGAGTTGGTATATATCGGTCGTTTTTTGTGTCTTTACTCTATTAATTTGTTTGCTCATGTCTGTGGTTTACAATCTATAGTACTGACAGATAGCAAAATTGAAAAAGTTGGAAATGATGTCCTGAATCATGAACTACCTATGATCTGACAGTTTTAGGGTCGTGTTGAAAATGACCTTATAGCAGTTTGAATTTATTGTATTAAATAAATCGATGTGTATTATTGTTTATTTTCAGGATACTTAAGTAGCATGAGATCTGAATGTATTTAAGACATTAAAGAAAATCTACAAATTTTACTAAGCTAAAAATAAACACAAAGAAATTTAATAACTTTTTTTTTTATTCGTTCTTTAATCTAAGACTTATTTTCTCTCCTCTCAACGTTTGCGAGTAAGCGTAGAGTTGCGTACGTTGACATGTAAAGACTAAACTTTTCGCATAAAATGCTTTGATGTGAGGTTCACTATTACTGACGTCCACGACGCCTCCTCCCACTCTGGCCATGACACTGTATCCCTAAACTTCACGCACCGATTAATCCACAAAGCAGCTGGATGTTTCTAAAAGCCCCATGGCCTTTCTCTGTGGCGTTAGACGATGTTTTAGACGCTCTTTTAGACGATGTTGTACAAATTAGGAGGAGCAAAGGGCGAGTGAGTGTACGTATAAAGATATAGATGTGAACACGAAAACACTCCAAAACAAAATAAATGCTAATATTATTCAACGATAAAAAGAATAGGAGGGAAAAGAACGTAACAAAGGGAAAACGGAACACTAAGCGGTGGGAAATAAAAGATGGTAGTTAATATTCATTAAAGAATCACGACACCGAATTCTTTTGTTTTAGAGAGAGCTTGTCCTTGCTCGGGTGAACTAAATTGCAACTTTCTACTTTTTAAGTGTAACAATATCATACTTCGTCTTCAATAGTCGTCTGTTAGGAACTTAATGAAATATTTTAATGTTGTATAAATACTCTTAAGATCATTTTCTATAATTAAAATCTGGTGCGCGCAACATACGACTTTCTCTTACCTCCGTTGTTAAAATCAATTTAATTTTTAAATTTACATTTAGAGATGAAAATAAATTTTTAATAAACCAATCACATTGGGTTTCAATATAAACTTGTGTTTTATTTAATATTATAATCTACGTCAATCAGTTAGTTTTTTGGGGAGGGCTTTTCTTCACTCTCCATTAACTTTTACAATTTTGTCGATAAGATGATATTTTTTCTAATATCTTTAGCTTTCCTACGATTTATTATACTTCTATATTACTGTTTTTGTGTTAAGAAACGCAAAAAAAATTTTTTTTGCATGGTATAAAGTAGTATTTACGGTTAGCCGACTTTAAAGAAAAAGTTCCTGTAATATCTCGGGCGTAACGTTGTCTTAAATATGAAATTTCAGTTTCGCACGATTTTTCGTTTTCGTGCTAGACTTACCACATATACACTGACTCGTAGACACCCAGACACACACACTTTTTTTGCGAGACTTGGTTATTTGGACTCTGGGTGACCCTAAAACGTTTATTTCCGTTGAAAACTGGAATTTGAAAATTTTCCCGATCACAATACTTTCCTTTACTATATATTTCATATATAGGTAAGTGAAAGTAAAATATTAGATACCTAATGTTACAAATAGATTACCAAAAAAGTGTCATAGCTATTTAAATATTAAGAATATAATATTTTAATAGTTGACAGCCAAGATATTGAGTAACAGGATGTTCGAAAAACGGTCAATAAAAAGGCTGTATTGTATTTCTATTTATGGCTAACGTTTCTGCCCACATTGTAGGCCTTCGTCAAAGCATCTCAAGATTCATAATTTCGGTAACGGCTAAGTCATATATTTACAATTCATGATATGAATGATGATATATATATAACAATTATCGACATGGTCGTATTTGTTCCTAAATTGGCAAATTTATGGTTTATTGAGTAACTTGTAATTAAAGATTTCGGATTCTTATTAATTTTATTGAGAGAAAATATGAGTGTTCCATTTTCTTCGTAGGGGTGTATTAAGATAATTGAAAAATTCACTCTGCAAAAATCGTTTTAATACACTTACCCTAAAGATGTTTTTTTTTTTTTTCTTTTAAGGCCACAAGAAAATTATTCTATTTATTATAATAATGTATAATATATTATAATAATTGCCACGTGAATGAAAAATTAAGGAGGCAGTAGTAAATGCAACCTTTGAATATATCTTGTTATAATTCTATTTTATTATTTTTTTATTTAAAGTCACCATTACTATAATTTCAGATGATGGAAAAAGGTCCGTTTTAAAATCAATCCCAAGTGTTAAGAAATATGTAAAATAAAATCTGTTAATTTTAAACGCCACTAAAATAAGTTTTATCTATAAAATGAAATTCTGTTTCCTCATATTTTAACGTTAATAGATATAAAGCATTTGAGGAGTTCGAGATAAGTTTATTTTTAGATTCAATTTATAAGACACTTCACATATCACGTATTTGTCTTGCACTATACGCAAAGAGTCAAATAGCACCATTATTAATTTAAACCAATAGGTCTAATGAATGCTCTAATGAAGTTATTTAGAACAGGTGAAATAATTGTTTTGAAAAAGGGTCAATTAAAGTGTAGTAAGCATAACAGTCTTATAAGCCCAAGGTCGTGGTTTCAAAACCGACAGATTGCTCTAGTATTGTTTTAAGGGAATAAAAAAAAAACTTGGTTATGCCAGTCCTCGGGAAGGGCTCGAACCTCTTTGATGGCAGGTACTCGTTAAAGATCCTTATCCTAATTAAAATTGAATATTCAAAATTCAGGACTCCCAACGTCCAATTAGACGCAGTAGAATAAAGCAACGTTAAATGAATAAAAAAAAAATTTAAATATAATTAAAAACTAAGAAAATTAAAATCAATCAGTCTGACACAGTTAAATCATCATAGGTAAGAAAAAATATTTAATCTGAAAATGATATAATATGGTTTATGGCCAACGATTATTTCAAATCTGATATTATTCAAGTAATATTATGATATCATGAAGTAATATTATGATCAGACAGTAATTGTTTAATCGTTCAACATCACTTTATGCTATTGCGCCTAATCGGACGACTTTGCTGCAGTGGAAGTCCTAAAGTTCGTCAATTCAAGTTTAAGTAAGTGACATCGAACCAGGCTCGGGACCACCATTTTATGTTCCCTCAAAAGGCATAACCTAGGATTATCTACTCCATTTAAAACTCTTAGGTCGATATGCCGAGTTTAAACCCGTTAGCTTGGGCAAAGCGGCTTTATAGTAGCCACGACACCACAGGTGACCCCCTATGATCAGCTAGAACTTCGCGTAATAATATCTAGTCACTTTAAATTCGGTAAATAATTTGTTATTTCATTCTAATTAAAACATTTGTATAAGGTAGAGTTGCTATATCGATATTTTATAATAAGGAAAAAAAAATTAGTAAAATATCTAAGTATGATAACTTTTTTTCTTTACTTCGAGTATCAGCATTTGATAGCCCTCACATCCTGTTTGTAGGATTAAGATAAGAGTTTCATTTCCTCATATATTTTGTTTCTTAACTGTTAAATATAACTGAGGAACGGGGCATATAGGGCAGTTATATTTTATTGTACAACATAAAAAAATGAGAGAGACTAATCAATAATGAAACACTATTTATCACATTTTTTTTTCATTCATACTTTTACTACACGTTCGAGCTTAAAACTCAATGAGAAGGATAAAATTAGAAAAATTAAAATATTACATTTTACCTCATTAAAATACAATGATATTAGAGAACCCCTTCATACAATATTTGAGTAAAATATGAGAAACATAAATTATAGAAAAACAGCAGAAACAATACGGATAAAAACTTAAATTCTATCAAACATTAAAAAATCAGCATCTTCAAACTCACGCTAACCAACGGAATTCCGAACCAAACCCATGTTTCACTACTTAAGAAAAAACAAGGCCAGGAAGAACCCAGTGATTGACTCTCAACCGCATCACCACTGTGAGCATGTCTAATGATAATTCATTCCAAGAAGGAATTTTAAGTAAAATATAGTATTGTGGCAAACCTTTTACATACCTTATAGTGAACAAAACCTAATTGGGTCACCTGTGGCGTAGTGGCTACCATAACAAGTCTTTCATGCGCAAGGTTGAGGGTTCAAACTACCGGAGCGGAATTAATGAGTTTTAAAGAAATCGTTATTTAAACAGAAAAGGGAATTTTATAACTCGGAAACTAGCTCAGCCTCAGTTACCGAATTGATATCACTTACACCCATCGTTTAGGTGAGGAATCTTTATTGGTTTCATAATTTTTCACTCAGCCCCTTTTGATATATTTCTCTGTAAGCATTGCGAAAAACGAATTTTTTCTATTTTTGAAAATTCATAAACAAAAAAAAACAAAACGAAAAAGACTAAGTTCTCAAAATCGAACATTTTACAGCATGTAGAACTATGGACTAACCTACATGAGAAAAAATAATCTAAGGTGAGCCTCTTTTCCTCTATAAACTTTTAACTTGCTAAAAGTCTCTTTTTTTTTAATTTTCAAAATAAATTAAATTCACTTTCCTCGTTATTTAGGTAATGAGTTGTGAGGAGAAAAAAATATAAAGCCCATCCTTATTATATTGTTGTTTTCGTTTCGATTTTGATATCCACAAAATTGCTGAAATTGGAGAGATTTTACCAACACATGATTTCAGCCTCGAAGCTGACTTAAAACGGTTCCAACACAGAAAGTATGAGCCAGAAAAATATTTTATTCACGGTTTTATATTCAAGAAAAATTATTTGTATTCAATACCGATTAATCGTTATACTATTTAAAATATCGGCCATGGAATATGATGTTTTATTGGCAAAGAAATATACGAGCTTTAATCTCCTATAAATATAATATTATAAAACTTTGTTTGACCTTCTAAAAATCTCTACATTAGATTGTTTGATTAGAAAAACGTTTTCAACAACACTAATTAATTAACAATACTACTAAGACAGAACTGATTGGCGGACAATTCTTATTAAACAAATCGGAAATGAGATACAATAGAAAATAGAGAGGAGAAATATAAAAAGGGGAAACTGAAATAAAGAAAAGTGTAAGGATGCTTGAAGTGGAGGGTCCCGTTGCCTACATTGAGCCTTATTTAGAGTCTCAACTAGTCTCTAACCGAACCTTTATTAAATTTCAAAAAGTCCCTTTTCCTAAGTTTCTTTCTTTCTTTAGGTTAAATTTATATTTTGTAATTAAACTGCTCTATGATTAAGTGTTCTATTAAGCGACATTTTAGCTAAAGGGGCACATTCCAATTATATTCTCCCTAATAGACTATTCACGAATAAAGAAAAGAAGACTTTTTTTTTTAACGTTCTAAATATATTATTTAAAAATATGGTGTATTTAAATAATTTAAACTGATTTAAACATACGAGATTCACTTCCCTCTGTTGTTAAAATCAACTTTAGAATTAATTATAATAATTAGATGGGGAAAGAATACTATCTGCCAAGTATTAGTGATATAAGACACCATTCACTCCATATTTACAATAAAAGTAAAGAGAAAAACAAAATAAATAAATGAAAGAAAATTACAATTTCTAAAAATAATGAAACAATATACAAGATTAAAAATGACATGAAAGGCTAAAAATCAAAATTAAAGAAAGATGAAAAATATAATAATAAAACACTTTCATGCCTTTTTCAGAAATCTAGTCAGATAAATTTAAAACATCTACGGCGAAGCGTGTTGGTCCCAAACATATGAGTATAAAAAATATGAATAGTGAAAAATATTTATTCTTTAAAGATTCGATCATTCATGAGGGCTAAAAACATAGAATATAGGTGTTAGATAAATATTCGAATATGAAATATTAACATAATAAAAAAAATACACAATAAAGATTAGAAAGTAGTCAAAGAGTGGAAAATAAAACCTGGTTAAAAAACAAAACAAAAATTGATTAAACTCGCTATATCGATGTAAAATTTAATAGGCTTTAATATCATGTAGTTTACATTCTGATTAAAATGGTGTGACAGGGCTTAAATGCCGATTTTAAAATTTTCTTCCCCTTAAGTACCTTTAATTTTGTAGATACTATAAAAATAACCAAATTATCTTTATAGCATTGATAAATAATAGCTAAGTATGTAAGTTGTGCGAATTTAAAAAATAATTAAAGGAGAAAACTGAAAAAAAAAATGTAATACAATTTTTTGTTTTTTAACATAAGGGCAGTAATATACATATATGATATACCGTTGGAAAGCTAAATATTGTAGAAAAAAAATATTATCTAATACACCAAACCTAGTAAAAGTTAATAAAGAGTGAGGAAAAGCCGATAAAACTAACTGATTATTTTAGATAATAATCTAATATTTTAACGGTCAGCGAAACTCCATCATTAATAATAATAATTATCGAGTTTCAATAGAAAGATGTGTTTTATTAAATAATATATTATGTTATTATCGACAATAATGAGTTTGATTTCCTTTTCATCACTCTCCGTTAACTTTTAAAATTGTGTATAATATGATATTTTTTCAAAAATCTTTAACTTTCCAATGGTATATTATAAATTTATATTTCTGTTCTTATGTTCAGAATCACAAAAATCTGGTATATTTGATTTTTAGCCTTTTATGTAATTTTTAATCCTGTATATTGTTTCATTATTTTTAAAAATTGTATCTTTCTTTCATTTATTTATTTTGTTTTTCTCTTTACTTATACCATATTGTAAATATGGAGGTGTCTTATATCACTAATACTTGGCAGATAGTACTATTTCACAATAAATCAATAAAGATAAATTTTTGTAAAGAAGATATTGTTATTTTATTTTAAATAACAACAATTCTGAATAAATTCATAAATACATTTTTTATGATTTTGTCATAACAAGTCACAAGAGACTATTGGAGATAACCTAAAAGGCACTAAAAGCAGATTTTATCGGTAACAGTAAATATTTTATGATAGGTTCAGGACGGTACTTAGGATCTGGAAAAAGCCATTTACACATAAAAAACGATTCTCTAGGGTTACAGTACCATTTAATGGCCGATACGATAAAGTTAACATAACTGGAAATATATTTCAAGTATGTATAACCGACATTGTAATCATAGAAAGTTTAAAACAAAACAAACAAAAAAAACCTGTGCCATGAAAACATACATAATGGTGAAACCCTAATTTAAATTTCAGATTCCCGGTCGTGTTTCTTCCACTCTACCGGACAATCTAAAAAAACAGAAAAAATGCTGGATGCGGTTCAAAAACAACTCCAAGAGAAAAATAACATTGATATATTTTTCTACTGAAAACCTACATTGTGTCAACATTTATACTTGAACGTGGATAGAATTGAAAAAATAAATGAACAATTTCTTTAAGGAGTGATTTAAATACCACAGATGTTTAATTAATCATTTTTAATGTGAATTAAAAAACGACGGTCCGCTAAACGCACAAGCTTCTTTAAATAAGATATAAACTAATTTTCTATACGTCATTAAAACTTGATGCTGAAAAGTATGTACTGTTTGTCCGAACTGTTTTATAAACGAAAAGTTTATTGAATACGCAATTACATTAAAAATTATGAATGCACATCCTAAAATGAATGTGAAAAGCAAAATGTTGTCTATGATTGGTTTTGATTGAATCACTTGACTAGATTTGAGTTATACTTCTTGATCTTCTATTCTTTCTTTGTTCTTTAGTGCGGTAGTGCTCCTATCCATGGCTACCATGCTTCACTGTTCTTGGCAAGGATCCTCATTTTCTCCCTTACGATGTTCCCCCTGGGTGTCTTGATTCGTTCCATGTTGTTGGCAAAGCAGGTTCCACCCTCTTAGTTACCTTCCAACTGGATCACTTATCAGTTTTCAAAGATATTCCATGCTTTATGTTTGACGATGTCAGAACACTTCAGCCGTCTCTTATCCATAGCTTCCTCACTTATCCTAACAATGCAGATGAGTTTCGTGTTTTCCCGGTTATGCTTTTTAGAAACTTCATCCAAGCAGGAGGAACGCTGCCTTCAAATCTAACATTCAGAATCCATCTCTCCAACTACAGAAAAAATAGAATGTGGTAGGAACCCAGACTTAAAAGAAGAAAGATTTCATTCCATACTATCACTCTTTTTTTAGATGTTCTGTTCGGGATTCCTGAATCCGCGACTGACGACCTTCCTGCATCACAAGATAAACTGACGAGACATCCTATCGATCCTACTACGTATTGGCCGCTACTACGCTACTGATAAGGCAGCGGTGACTCCGAAACTGCATCAACTAATATATAAATTTTGGATTATTATTTCATAAAACTATTGGACTTCTAATACACACATCGTGGGTCCGATCTCCACAAGGGATGCAAAAAAATACTATGTATCTGCCGCTACTCTTTTAAGGCAGCGGTGAATCCGAAACTGCATTAATTAATATGTAAATTTTGGGTTATTATTTTATAAAAATATTGGACTTCTAATACAAACATCAAGGGTTCGACACTTCTTTAAGGCTGCGGTGACTCCGAAACTGTATTTATTAATATATAAATTTTGGGTTGTTATTTTATAAAACTATTGGACTTCTTTTCCTAAGGTATTGTGTTTATCAATTCATTATTGGGATCAGGTGACATAAAATAGAATAAAGTAATGAACTTAAATTATACATATTTACATGAAAGATTTACTATAGTATTACTGAGATTTTTTAAAACCATTTTGCTGCTTAATACATACATGATAGGATACCTTTGGAAATAACTGCAAAATTCTACCCTGGCTTGACCCCCGGCTTTACTTCCGCTTCCTCTCGTTCCCCGGCTAGGACTCCCATAGGTAGGGTGTGCTTTTCGCATAGCTCTTCTAAGAACCTTCCTGGCTGTAGCCCGGAAACTGTTCTTTTTTTGTACTATTCAAAATTATTTCTTTTCCTCACAGTATTCTCGATGCATAGCAACCCTTACAGACTAAGACGACTTGGCTGTTTTTGGGAATTAACAGCCATCACCATTCTCCTTAATACCTCATTGCACAAAGCTAATGATTGTTTGCAATCGTTTGGGGATCGTAAAAGTACGAAGTATTTTGCAGATAAGAAAAACTGCAGCACAACATGATGTTCGATTGGCCTACGTACCTAATGCTATCCGCATTTTGCAGATGGAGGCAATCTCATCTATAATACAATATCCAGAAAGAGGCTCAGGGGTTGCCTCGTTTCGCCCCTTCTCGATGCTCCAGTCCTGATTTCTCCCCTTTTATCATTTATTAGACTGGTTTTTGCTTTGTTTTTCAATATAAATATTGATATACCGTTTTTTCCCTTTGCATCCAGATATTCTAATGAAGAAAACACTAATAATTTGTTAAATAAATAGATAACAAAGTTCTAACAAGTTACAACACGGTACGACAACAATTTTACGAGACAAGAGAGGTAGGGAACAAAAAGGAAGCCACAAGATAAGGAAGAAGAGAGACAAAGGAAAAGGATTTGTAGACAGAGGCTGGGATTAAGCTTCCCTCTGCCTGATTGGTTCGCTCCTAAATCAGGGCTTCCAGTCACTGATAGTGTACCAACCCGGAGCCCCAACAAAATTTATCTAATTTACTTTAACTGAAGGAATTAGTCCGGGTGGCGGTCATTAAATGAAACAACTGAATAGTTTCAACTATTTTATTGTTTGCCAACGTTTCGACCCCCATTGTGGGTCATCATCAGGCCACCTTTTCACTAATACTAAAGACCCGATAAATCCTCTCTACCGCTCAAATATTGTGTATAAAATACCTTGTTTAGATTGCGACGTGTCCTATGTGGGTGAAACAAAAAACTACTTAAAAACCCGCATATCTCAACATAAATCCTCCATATCCTCTCGAAACCTTCTAGCCTCAAAACTCTCCGAACACTCCATAACTTTTAATCATTCATTTAACTTTCAAGATTGTTCCATTTTAGATTCTGTTCCCAACCATAAAAAAAGACTCATCGCTGAATCCGTCCACATCCATCTCCAATCTAATCCTGTCAATCATAAAACTGATAAACAGTGCATCTCCTCCACCTACAGCCATATATTAAACTCTCTTAAGTAATACAGCTTCCCATGTCCATCCCACTGTATACCTTTTGTTTATTTATTGGTTTATTTTTTACTTATTTATGTATACATTTATTTTATATATGTATCTATTTCATTTGTTTCTGCACTTAATAAATTCTTAATGGTTTTACAATTCAATTTATTCCTATTTGTAATTATTTTACTATTTTGTATCAACTATATGATCTGTCAATGATTGTTACTTATTATTATTTTTTTTTGTCATAATATTTTCACTTGGTTAATTTTAATGTCTTAATATATGTACAATAATTATTAAAACGTTGGTTGGGAGGTAGTCAGTTTTACTATATATAGTTTATACATTATTATTCTTACTATTGTATTATATTGTTTTTACTTCAACAATCTTGTTAAAACATCTTCTAATACCGTTATGATGTTATTAATATTGTAGGTTTAATCTGAACACTTCCTTTTATGTTAATATTACAATTTTACTCATTGTTGTCAGATCCCGTCTAGAAATATGGTACGTATTTTCCATTTTACCCAACCTTTTGTACGTACTTTCCTATCTACCTGCCTATATTCCTTATAACCAAATTGAACCTAGTTTCCACTCACCTACCAGACGGTACGTATCTCCACTGTACTCCATTTTGTTAATGGTTTTTATTTCATGTAATTTTTTCTTATATATTTGTACACTATCTTTAGTCATTATCTGGTCTGTATAGCTCTCATTAGTATACCTTTATCATTGTAATTTAATTAATTGATTTCTTTACACATCTATTTTCTTTTATGTTATAATATTGACATTCTCTAGTGAAATTGTTAATTTTTTTTTTTTTTTTTTTTTTTTTTTTTTTTTTAAATAGTATTTGTAATCTTATTTTAAATGTATCCTTTTTGTATCTTTTTAGCCCTGATGATGACCCACAATGGGGGTCGAAACGTTGGCAAACAATAAAATAGTTGAAACTATTCAGTTGTTTCATTTAATGACCGCCACCCGGACTAATTCCTTCAGTAATTCTCAACGGTCAACTAATTATATCCACAATAATTTACTTTAAGTTCGTAATCAGTGAATAGGAGCAATTAATGATTGGAAGATGCATTAGGCCAATAAATTTATTAGGGATAAAGTTGCCTTTGCCAGGAAGATAATTCTTATAAATTACTCTGAGCCACAAGATAATTAACCACTTTTTTATTAGTTTTACAGTTTATCTACCAGCATAGGTGTTTTCTCTATCAAGTTCCAGTAGCAATAGGGAACTGAATACAGGATACAGGTCCATTCTTTGAGAAGGGTAAGAGAAGAGAGGAAATAGGACGAAAGAGGCGATTTTCAAACTTATTCAAATTTCAGTTCAGGATATATTAAGGACTAAAATTGAGCTTTAAAAAAAATGTCACCAAACCAATGGTTTACTTTAGTTCGACAAATTGACTGACACATTGATTTTTACGAAGAAATGTAATTTTAGATTACATTTTGGTATTGTGTTGGTGACACATTGATTATTTTGAGCTAGAGAAAACACAATCCTTAAATAGCTACCTTCCAGTACAGGTATTTTAATAATTATTCGTTTGGGCATTTTTAATATGATGGCATATCCAATAAAACGCTTGTTGAGACAATAATGCGAGAAAAAAAATATATTAAATACGACATAAACTATTTTAATTTTTTGGTTAATCTTATAATGATTAATGAAAAAAACACAATTTATCGCATCACATTTTTTTTTTTTTATTCATTCTTTCCTTCAATCTACAGCAAGCTTGATTATTGTGAAACTACAAAATATATATAAAATTTTTAATGAAAAATTATAATATAATTATTTTTATTATTTTTTTAATTATCATCATCTAACCAACATGAAAAATAACATGGACAAAGTTTATTTTCATTTTAATTAATAGTGGATATTAACAGTTGATCATTGGGAAATTCAGAAGAAAAATAGAAATATGTGTGATAAAAAACTTCAACGTGAATATAAAAAAATATAAATAAGATATATAATAAACAAAGCTATTATTTTAATTTTTTTATGAAGAGTGGTATTTTTTCTCAACACGTAAGTCAGAGGATAAGTTGTGAGGACAAAAAATGAAACAAATGTAAACGGAACGTGATGTGCATTAAAAAAAATCTTGTAATAGTCATCAGATTCCTGTCGGGAACAGATGTGAAAGGGGAAATTCACAGACCTACAAATAAAATACAAAATAATCGAAACAGTAAAATCTTAACTATAAAAGAAAAATAATATTTAAATAATTAATTATAATTAATAATATTATGAACTTTTATCTGATCATTACAGTTATACCTCACTAGGAATATATATCTTGCATATAGTTTTATGGTGAAATAATTATTTTATATTTAGCAGTGGGTAGTTAGAGGATTTATTTTCACTCGAATATATATACATAAAAAAAAAAAAAAAATTAAATAACGAAAGTGTTCTTGAGTATTCGAGTCTTTTATGTCATAGTGGCAAGCATAACAGCTTTCTATGCCAAAGGTAGCGGGTTCAAACCTGCAGGTGGTCCTAGGATTTTTTAATGGGAGTAAAAAATCCTTAATATGATTGAAAAAACAAAAAAAAACAACACAAAGATTGACTTACTGCATTATTTTGTCAGAAAGAGCTTGTTTCGCCTTATATCAGAAATCCACAACTGGATTGATTGAAAACCACTAGAAACTTATAATTATAAAATAGAGCTACTATAAATAAAATGATGATAAATCTAAGGTGTAGATTCTTTTAGGTGAAGGTCAAATATTTTATAAATAAAATTGGAGGCTGATGTCACTTGACTAGGAAGCAGCTACCCACACTAAATCTAAGTTGTTCCACTGCACCAGAAGATGGCATTGTTAGCCGAAACGTAGTGCGAATATATTTTTTTCAATAAAATAGTGGTGAAGTGACATCAGCCTCCAATTTTATTTATATGATGATAAAGGATTTCTTGGGGTTCAAGAACGGAAACTTATGATTATTCAAGTAATATACAAGAATATTTGCCTAATCGAACCAAACCCAACTCCATTTTCTTTAAATATCTTTTTTCTTGCTATATCTCCCACTTAACTAAAGGGGTACTCACTACGTTTGCTATAGCACATTTTTTGTGCTATTCTGCTAAACTTGCCGAGCAGGCTACTGTAGAAACTCGGTGAGTTTAGCAAAATAGCACAAAAAATCTGCTATAGCAAACGTTGTGAGTATCCCTTAAAATAACAGATATAGGAAATCTTAACAGTTTCTGTTCAAAATAAATTATTTAAAAGTTATTTCTTAAGGGATATTTTTTGTAAAATTTATTTTTAGAATCGTGCGTACGAATAATGAGAGTTATTTTTAAATTATTCATATTCATTAACAGTTAACATCATATAAATAATCAGAGGTGTTTGAATCTCTTCTGTGGTTAGTATATAACAATAGATAATTCTATTCTCTTTTACCTAGCTAAGAATTTAACTCATCGGTATTTTACACTCTAATTATCAATTATATTTATTTTATTTTTTTGTATTTATCCACAGCAACAGTTAAGTTAGTACATTAGCAATTAATAAAAAATGATTTCAGTAAACTAGAGGAATCTTTAGGATACACATCCAGAGAACCTTGAAAACATTTCTCCTGACATACCGAAATTAACCCCTGCCCTCACTCAATTTACTCATCAACATAACTTTAAAAGGAGTCTGTCTAAGGGGCATGAACTAACACTGATACTGGGTCTATATTTGAATATTATAAGACAACACTTAGTCCCTAAATAAATGATAAACCAATAAACGTTTCAGTTATTAAATGATCTTCAGGCACACATAGACGCGAAGTAGCTATTTAACATCAACAATTAAAAACAATCTAATAATTGAAACAGCACATTTCTATAGCCTTGCTCAAATTGGAAACGATTAGCAAGGAGGGAAGAAACTAAGAGTAACGTGGAAGTTCCTATATCATTTTTTTTTTTATCTTTCACTTACCTATATATGAAATATATAGTAAGAGAAAGTATTGGGATCGCAAAAATTTTCTAATTCCAGTTTTCAACGGAAATATACGTTTTAGGGTCCCCTGAGTCCAAATAACCAAGTCCTGAAAAAAGGGTGGGTGGGTGAGTGTGTGTGTGGTAAGTCCAGCGCGAAAAAGATAAGTCCTATGAAACTGAAATTTCATATTTAAGACAACCACACGCCCTAGATGTTACAGCAACTTTTTCATCAAAATCTACTAAAAAGAAGAGCCACTTTATTCCATGCATTTTGCACCTGCAAGTCCTGCTAGAAGGTCTGTGTGTGTGTGACATAACCGTAACTCAAAATCGGTAAGTTGTACATGACTAAAATTTTATGGAGGGAAAAGCGCTTGCTGGGGTCCCTTAGCAATTGTATATATTGTATATAGTTATGATTGTGGGTAAGATGTTTATTTATTTGCCAACTTTTTATTTATCTCAATAATAGGTTTTTGTTTCGATTTGTTTTGTTTTTTATTTATTATTATTAATTTATTGTATATATATGAATTTATTTATGTTATATTTTATGTAATTTGACCATTATTATTATTTTCTGTATATATAGTATGAATGTGGTCTTTTATCAATATTATTATTGTTCATTTTGTAACAAATTGTAATATATCTCAATAAAGAAATAAAAAAAAAAAAAAAAAATATTTTAGAAGCATATACGGATGAGATGTTTTCATTTCAGTCACTTTCATTTCTTTTTGCACCTATTTACGATTTCTCATAAACGGCCCGGACGATTTTGATAAAACTCCCTAAATCGATGTAAAATTTAATGGGCTTTAATATCATATAGGATTCATTTTGATTGAAATAGTATGACAGGACCTAAACGCCGATATTTTAAATTTCCTTCCTCTAAAGTACCATTAATTTTGAATAATCTATAAAAATGACTATATCATCTATTAAGCACTGATAAAAAGCGGATAAATATACAATTTGAACGAATACGATATCCAAATAAAGCAGAAATGTACTAATGATAATCCACTATCACCAACATCACATTAAACCTTCCCAAATTTTCATATTTTACTTTCCTCTACTCTCGCAGTGTATCGCTGTCACAATACTATTTCATCACTTTAGGGCTAGGAGTTTTAAGTCAAAAGATAATATTTTTAAAGACAAAATTCTGATTGATAGGAGTCGTATCTTTTATTTGACACAAATAAAATTCAGTATGAACATTATATAATAGACATAAGATTTAATAAATTGGCGAATGGAAATTTTAAGTTC
This sequence comes from Piezodorus guildinii, assembly GCA_023052935.1. Classification (NCBI taxonomy): domain Eukaryota; kingdom Metazoa; phylum Arthropoda; class Insecta; order Hemiptera; family Pentatomidae; genus Piezodorus; species Piezodorus guildinii. Next base: position 110,500,789 of record CM041296.1, on the reverse strand, counting down.
TTAAAACATACTATAATTTGTATCGTATCAATGTACTGTCTCTATTATTATTATATTAATAAATAAAACACTGAGAAGGAGCATACTTTTCTAATTTATGATATGAGATGCACTATCTCTGATTTGCATTTAAATGATCTTATTTTTCTTCTTCTTCTCTTCTTTTTGCCACCTCTTAAGTGCCTACTTATCCGAGGAATCTTATTTTGCTTAAACCTTATAATGTTTTAAATTGCTTTAAATAGTTTATTACTGTGTTAAACATTGACTAGTTTATTATTTAAATTATATTTGACGGACATACGGCGTGTTGGAATCACAAATGTAAAGGTTATTAATCATGATTATAGTTATACATACAATTATATTGCATTAACCAAAAAGTAGAAGACCTCGTATGCATCACAAGGTTGACAACAACACACAACTTGGGGCAGTAAGGGGATAAATCAATCTGAAGAAGACGAATGGAGGCCTATAGGCCTAATAAGGTTTGAAAGAGCACCGCCTACAGAAAACTAAAGGGATAGCAAGGTATTAGTTTTTAATGTGAAGCTTCTTAAGCTTTATTTTCAACAACGATTCCCAATTTTTTTCAACCAAAAATTTATAAAAATTAATTACAAGCAATATATCTGTCAAAAGCGTCGATAGATTAATCTATAGCGAAAGTTAATTGTTAAAAAATCTGGTGCGCGCAACACACGACTTTCACTTACCTCCGTTGTTAAAATCAATTTTAATACATTTAAAGATACAAATAAATTGTTAAAGAATTAATTATTTTGAATTTCAATAGAAACATGTGTTTTATTGAATAATCAATTTAACTTTTATCTACAACAATCAGTTAGTTTTATCGGTTTTTCATCACTCACCATGAACCTTTAAAATTCCGTGTATTAGATAATATTTTTTTTAAAATCTTTAGCTATCCAACGGTATATTATACATCTACATTACTGTTCTTGCATTAAAAAAAAAAATTAATAAAAAAAATATGTTTGCACTTTTCTTCCTAAGTTGTGAGTTTAATCAAAATCGTTAGAGCCGGTTCTGAGGAAATCGTAAAAAGGTACAAAATTCATGGTATAAAGTGTTTCTTCTGGTTAGCTGAATTCGATGAAATAATTGAGACGTTGATTTCCAAAAGGTACTAAAGGACATTTTTTACGAAATCGATGTTTTTACATATTTGTATTCTTATCATTTAGTTTTATCTAAATATTCTATTTGATGTTATCTAATGAATTCTCGAGTCCTTAAAAAAAGCGATTTAGAAATGCGGTCATTTTTTAAAAGTACTAATTACGCAGTTATTTTCGTTCCAAATCATTCTAAAAAAATTCATTTCATAACTTTAATATGATGTTATTATTATAGTAAAAAAATAATTCTAAATTTTAAGGCAAAAATAATCAAATTAGCTGGTTTAATAATATAGTAATGAGAGATTTTCGCGCTTCCTGTAAAATTTCCTAGAATGGATATAGTACCTTTTGGAAATCAACGTCTCAATTACTGTAACATATTGGGTGTATAGTTGTCTTAAATATAAAATTTCAGTTTCATAGGACTTTTCGTTTTCGCCAAGAAGTTATCACACACACACACAGACCTTTTTTAAACGTTTCATATATAGGTAAGTGAAAGTAATGAATTGTTAAGGAATTGATTACATTGAATTCCAATAGAAACATGTGTTTTATTAAATAATATATCATATTATTATCTACGACAATCTGTGAGTTTTTTCGGCTATTCATCACTCTTTATTAACTTTTACAATTTTGTGTATAAGATAATATTTTTTTGCTAACAAGATGATATGGTTATTTTCTTATAATCTACAAAATTAAAAGTACTTTGAAGGAAGATACTTTAAATTATCGGCATTTAAGCCCTGTCAGACTATTTCAATCAGAATTAAACCAACATCATATTAAAGCCCATTAAATTTTACATCGATATAGTGAGTTTAATCAAAATCAATTGAGCCGTTTATAAAAAAATCGTAAAAAGGTGCAAAACGCATAGTATAAAGTGGCTCTTCCGGTTGGCCGTTTTGATGAAAAATTGCTGTAACATCTCAGGAACTGACGCTCTTAAAATATGAAATTCCAGTTTTATACTACTAATCGTTTTCGCGCTAAACTTACCACATACACCTTTTTGTGGGACTGGGTTTGGGGTGGTTAAAACGCGTATTTCCGTTGAAAACTGTAATTTGAAAATTTTCATGATCGCAATACTTTCCCTTACAATATATTTCATATATACGTAAGTAAAAGTAAAAATGCACAATCATGCCATCTTGTAACATATTTTGTTTATTGAATTTAAATATTTATGGATGCTGCTATATAACAGCGAGTAAACTTTAATAAATTTTCATAAACAATAAGAGAGCGGCGGGCTCAAGTAGATAGAGCACTAGTCTACTGTTCTACAGGTCCTTGGTTTGAACCCCACGAAAGAATAGTATGTATTCAATTAGATCAGCCCTGAGAAGACCCTGGCATATAGGACCCACCCTCCTGGGGCACACCCACTCTCTGAAAAGTTACCTGAAAATGGGGGAAAACTTGGCGGATGAGCGTGATTTTGGTCCAATCACATCATTGTAAGACCTTTGTTCTAAAAACAATAAAAATCTCAATGTGTACTAAGCCCAAAGATACTAGTAAGTTGTAATGGTAGAGTTTTTTTTTTCTTCTTAAACAATTATTCTATTAGTTCATTGGTTAGATTAGTTGTATTAGTTTAATAGAACTAGAAGATAATTGATAAACGATAACATGTAAACAAAGTATGAGAACTCATTATATAAAGTAAGACTTGTAAAACAAAATCCATAATCTATTCTGGACGGGACGAAATAAGACAAAACAATTATTAAAGGCTAACCTAAATAGGCTAGTAATATGTGGCCATGAGCCCACAAATATGCCGTTTGCATGCGAACCTTTCATCTATCTGATTTCCAAAGAGAATCACCATCAACTAGATTGCTCCTCCATAACAATAAAATTGATATAGTAATTTAATGCCTGCTTGGCCTTATCAAAACAACATCCTACTCCACGACAAAGCCTTTTTCCGACATTATCTTTAGTGAAATCAATTACTTCTTCCAAACCAGTTGACTGCAATAAGTTTGTCGAACTTTTATTAATCAAGATATACCTACCAAGATTAAAAGAAATTTCTTTCACTCAATCATACCACTTTACGGCACTGAGATTTTTTTTTCATTACTCTATTCCAGGAACAGTTAAAAATTGGATAAGTGAGATACTGTAGATAACATAAGAAAAATGTCTGATATAAGAAAGGGCACTACCCAGCATGTTTTCTCTTAACGATTTTATGTTTGTTAAAGGATATCTATCAATTAATGCGAATGTCTGCTGCAGCCATAGTACTTATAAGATTAGCGTCACTAATGGTGACATGAAATGAAATGAAATGAAAAAACTTCTTTATTATCCTGGGACTAAAGTCCCTTAAGAATAAAATAAAATACATAATTGATGACCGGAACAGTGTGGTCATGATTTAGAATAACAAAATACTAAACTATAAAATAATTAAGGTAGTAATATATGTACATATTTACAAGTCAGACTTTCGGAATAAGAAAAACAAAAAAAACAAAACAGAAATAGCTGGTTCATCAATGATAATTTGAGTAATACAAACACACAAAAAAAAATAATAATAGTAATAATAATTGGTATTTATAGCATCTGCAGTTTGAAGTTATTGTCTGTTTGACTGGGTAAGGAGAAGGTGGTTGAAAAGTAGCGATTTGAAGGAGGAAGCAGTACTTGCATGACGGATCTCAGGAGGAATAGAATTCCAAAGAGTGGTTGCTTTGGCTAGAAAGGACTTGTCAAAGGCAGCAGTACGGTGAGGAGGAGGGTAGAGGTCAGAAAGACGGGATCTAGTAGAACGGGACTGAATTGATGATTTAAATTGAAGGGATTGGAAGATGTAGCTGGGACGATGAGTTCTGATAACCTGGTAGAGGAAGGAGGCTAGGAAATACTGGCATCTGTAACGAGGATAAAGCCACCTTAACTCGGTGTAATACTGGGTTATATGCGTGTCTCTGGTGATTCCGAATACAAACCGTATTGCACAGTTCATAATACGCTTTAGTTTTGCTTCGAGCTCATCTGAAAGTCCGCTGTACATGACTATCATAAAAGCCATAACAGCCTTCTATGCCCTAGACAGCGAGTTCAACAGATGGACATAGGATTTTTCAAACGGACAAAAAATCCTCAGGTGAGGAAATAAATGGTGGTTTTGAGCTTATGCGATGTAAGATATTCATCAAAGATCCCTATCCGAATAAAAACTGGATAGGCAAAATTTTATCCCTATTGTAGCATCAGAAGCAAAAGCCACATTAAATGAATAAACATAAATGTACTGAAAAGATTGTTTTTATGCTCGTAGAATTTTAAATAAAATAATAAATATTCCACTTCCATTCTATTCCAGTCCTATAAAGTAAGCACTTTATTTCTGAATAAATAAAATCCACTTTTTCGATTAATTTTCAAAAGTGAAACTTCCTAATCAACAAAATCATTTAGTTTTGTTATTAAAAAAAAAAAAAATATATATATATATATATATATATATATATATATATATATATATATATATATAAATATATATATAAATATATATATAATATAATATAATATATATTATAATATAAGTGGACGGAAGAACGAAAACAGCGGTCGATAGATGAAGGCTTCTTGGTAGAGGAGAACAAATAAGAAGTTGAAATGTACTTCAAATTAATCTACCATCGTGATCTCCAAATGGTCTAATCGAATAATAATAATAATGATATAATATGTTTTTTTAAAAGTAATATTTGATGTTATTATCTAACTTTATTAAAAAATCTTATGTTTTCCCCTATATCGCTACTTTCATGAACTCTCACGAGCACTTCCTTTCAGGAATTTTCGCCTATCACTTTTCTCGCCGAGTAGCGTGGCCTTAATAGTTATAAATAATAATGCATCAGCATAGAAAGACAGACGTCGATTTTGGAAATATTGGAATATGGTACAGACAATTTTTCTGAAATGAACCTTAAAATATTTTATTTTATATCCTATACGTCCATTATCGTTTTTGATTGCAAAAAACTTCCTCTTTGTAATATTTTGCAAACCTTTTCCGAAAGCTCAATAAAAATGTAGATGAAGTTTGGCCCGCATGTATGTTGCGTTGACAGCTTTTGTTCTGAAATATCTTGTGTAAAAAGGTGGGAGGTTTGAGTGACCCTCATCTTATTTTCCGTATCCTTTGACCACAAATTTTGTCTCTAGCTTTTTAGAGACTTTGAAAGATCTAAGAAATAATAACATTTCATGCCAAGAAAAAGATAAATTATTGTTTACATGTTAACGTTTTTTTTAACAAGTAATATGGTGGGATCAATATAATTTTGTAATAATTCTAAAAATCTTATAATTCTAAGACTGAAGAATATATTTGATAATGCAAGTATTCTTAGTTATACTTTAATATTATAAAAACCATCCAGATTCCTATCATAATTAAACCAGGATTGGCCAAATTTAGGGCTCCGACTGTCGGTAGCATCGTCTGATTGGCCACAGAAGAATAAAGTGACATTAAATGAATAAACAAACCAACAAATGAGTCTCTATATTTGATAAATTATCTCTGAACGGTTTTTGGTTTTTTTTTTTTCCCAAACCAGATATATTTATAATAAACATTATTTAAGCAGTCATTCTACGTTGTCAAGAGCAGAATTACAATATGTTTATACAAACATTCTTTCAGATCACCATTTTTATACTTATGCCATATTATATTCTTAGACTTTCTAGTCGCATATTCATTTGCCCATGAATATATAAATAAATTGGTTGTATTTAATTTCAATTTTGTATTGTTGAACCACGTACTAGAGAATTTTCCTGAGACTTCCCTACCACCGCTTTCTCAACACCTCCATTTGTTGAGTAGATCACAAAGTTTATGATGTGTCCTTCACCACAGCATAAAACTTCCCGCAATATCTTTTTTAATTTTGAATGTTAATTCCCACAACTGATTTATTGTTAAATATGCGCATAATAATAACTAACGGTTACTCAAAATTCATTTATATTGAAATAATTTCCAGTGCGCGCACTACACGACTTTGACATAATGGGATTATCCGATGTCGTCGCGAAGTCATAAGCAATTGTTTGGATTGTTTTTTTGAAATTTTAGAACGTTTTGGGCAATTTCTACGTTTTTGTCAATACGTGAGTTTATATGATCGTTCTTTCGGGATTAATTTTTAACTGTGCTAATCAATTATTTTCATTTAACAATCCAACAAACTGTTGAAAACTGATTTTCATACATTTTCTAAATTCGCGGTAAAGAAAAATGATTTTTTCTCGATCAGGGCGCGATATTTCGTTTTTCTTCGAAGTGTTTATCAGTTCAAACACAAAAAATCGTCTGAATTATAATTGAAAACTCACTTTTATTTCTATCAATCCTCCGTTAGTCTGAAAATAACGTTTATTCCAGGCGAATCTAACAATGCATAGTTTAGTATATGAGTATTCAAATACTTTTTTTTGCGTGAAATGATTTAATTGTGTTAATATTAATGTTTTATGATATTTTTATTAAACAACTGCTATTATATTTTTACTTTCATTTACCTGAAATATATAGAAAGGGAAAGTATTGCGATAGAGAAAATTTTCGAATTCCAGTATTTACCGGAAATACGCCTTTTTACGATTTTCTAAAAAACGGATCTAATGATATTGATTAAACTTACTAAATCGATGTAAAATTTAACGAGATTTAATATCGTGTAGGTGTCATTCTGATTGAAATAGTCTGACAGGGCTTAAAAGTTGATATTTCAAATTTTCTCCCTCTAAAGTACCTTTAATTTTTTAGGTTCTAGAACATAAAACATATGTTATGAGCATTGATAAAAAACGGCTAAATTGAAAACGTGCAAGTTAAACCGATTCGATATCAAATTAAAGGAGAAAAGATAGAAAAAAAAGATTTTTTATGCATTTTTTGTGTTTTTGAAAATGAGAACAATATAGATGTATAATACACCGTTGGAAAGCAAAAAAGTTTAGAAAATTATCTTATACATTGTTTGATGTAAAGCCAAAAAAACTAACTGATTAGAGTAGATAATAATATAACAGATCCTTTAGTAAAAGAGATGTTTCTATCGAAATTCAACTTTATTAATTAATTAATCTTGTTTCCTATTCCATCGAAATTCTCCAAATTACATCAGAACCTTATCCATCACCCCAATCCTCTAGCTCAATCTCTTTCCAGCTCCACACACCCTTACCATTCCCCCAGAAGGTTGAAACGGCAGTGGCCCCGCGACCTTCTGTAATATGTATATATTGGAGTTATAGCACTGGCTAGATTCTCCTCTCAATGTGTTTGACGTATATATAGGTATGAGTGATCTCTAGACTTTGTATATATTTTTTTGATTTATTATTGTTATTATATATACATTTTATTATAATTGTATTGCTATGTAAATATTGTATGAATGTTATCTTTCACCACTATTATTAAAGTCCAAATTAGGACAGATTGTAATATAACTCAATAAAATTGTTGTTCTTAAAAAAAAAAAAAAATAAAAATATTCTTGTTACTTTCACTTACCAATATATTTCACCTCTAACTGTACTTAAAAATTCTTAAATTGATTTAAATAACGAAGGTAGACTTTTTTTAAACAACTGCTGTTATACTTCTGAGTCTAAGCAGTTATAGAATAAAATAAATTAATTACAAACTGTTAGTAGTTTGTAATTAGTTAAAAATTAAAAATTAAGATAATTGTTACTGGTGTGCAATTATTTTATTTTATTTTTTTTTTGTCTACTGTATATAGGTAAGTGATAGTAAAACTCGGTGTTGTATCGTTATTTAAATTTACTTTCGATACGCTGAAAATACTTGAAGATAAAAGCCTAGGATGTTATATAGCTGAAAATGATTACTGTACAAAAGTAGGGCAGGTAATGGATAAATTTAATTTGAGAGAGGCGGTACTGGAGGATTGATATATGACAATAGTAGAGCTGTGTTATTTCTATCCCGGTGACTACGTGCCTTGGCTGCCCAAGCTCTTCTGTAGTAACCTCCATCACTGACTGCTATATCCTAAGGTGAGTCATCCTCCCCCTAGGGTGTGGTCATCCTATCGGCTTTTTGCCCATCGTTACTTAGACAATACCGCAGGATGTCCGTACACAGAATATATAGGCGTCAATACATTTGAAATCGTCCAATTTTAATTCATTTTTCCGCTCAAGAATTTTAAATTGTCGCTTATCTTTAAATCCAGTTTTCGTGATAATTAAAGCGAAATATCATTAAAGAAACTTAGTTAAATTATGAAACTAATACAGATTACACATCTATATGTTCAAGTGATAAAAATTTGATGACTGCGACTCAGATGATTCCTGAGTTCTAAAATTGTCTACGCTGTAGAGGGAAAAAAATATTTTGTCTCTAAAAATTGTGAACTGAGGTCATTTTTCACATTTCCGAACGGAAAAAAAATAATAGAATCATAATAAAATTATTTTCTACGTTTTCAGCCCTAACAACAAATCAAGTAACCAGAAAATTATTTTTAGGAAAATCATGAAAATTGGCATCAAACGAAAAAGTAAGATTGGAATGGAGATTCTCGTAGAGATTTATTTTAACTTCTTCGGATTTATTCGATACTAGGCTCAGTAGCTGCGTTACCGAGGGTTCTTATACTGATTCTACTATTAATTTTAATCCCGCTTGCTCAAGTAGAGGTTTATTTGAACTTTTTCGGATTTATTCTATACTAGGCTCAGTAGCTGCACTACCAGGGGTCCGTATAGAGGTTATAGAGAATCATTTAGGCGAATCATTTGATGATTTAATCGATGTTAAGATTTAGATATCACTAGATCGGGGGCCCTCTCCATAATTTAAATATCGCGATTTTTTTATGCACAATCTTTAGTTTATGAAGGCTATTTATCATCTGCAAATTTAATAGAATCGATAATTCTGATATGCCGATTAAAAAGATCCATAGAATCCCGATTAAAGAAAATAAAGAAAACATAACATATGTGATCAATTAAAAATCAATAAAAACATTCACTAACCGAACCAAATACAGACCCTATCAAAAATTCGGTAACGCAGCTACTAAGCCTAGTATCGAATAAATCCGGAAAAGTTAAGATAAATAGAGATTTGAGCGAAGTAGAGATTTGAGCGAGCTAGAGACTATACGAACCCGGGGTAACGCAGCTACTGAGTCCGCTATTGAATAAATAAGAAAATGGTCCGAAAAAGTTATTTTAATATATATGGTTATTTTAATCATCGATTATGTTTTTTGTTTTTTTATAATGTGGCTTCTTGACTGTTGTCAGGGGCCCTTTTACTTAAAAGTACTCACGATCAAATACTGATATTTCTTAACTTTTCGGACCATTTTCGTGCTTTTAGTTACTCAATTTATTAAGTTTGAATAATGACAACATAGTGCTACAATTAACAATTGTTAAAAGATATTGTTACGTATAACTTGTGTACATATAAATTATTATAAGCTCTGAAGATGCAAATATATTTTTTTTTAAAATTACCAATACCAGAGATATAGGTAAAATCGTCATTAATTTCAATTAAACACATAATAACGTCCATCAATATTTGCATAATACCGAATACCTCTTAATAAAATGTGGAAAACAGTATTCAAAATTTCCATTTGATGTTATTAAATTGAAATATCTTAACATTCCATTTCGTGCAGTATTAAATTTTAATAAATCATTCCATTGAACATGAAACGGATAGATAATTAGTTTGAACGATGCTAAACAAGGGTGGATGAAATGTGCAATAACATGGAAATACGCTCTGCATTCTTTGCCCTGTGCAACTTTCATATATGGATGTGGATTATTGAATAAATTTATATGGATAGCAGGATGCTTGGCTGATGGTTAACGTATTATAATTAATTTTACTGCGGTAATTTATACAGCAGTTAACATTTGTTAATTATGATTTATTATTCGCTTAGGGAAATATGAGATAATGCAAAAACATTTAATAAAAACTTAAAAACCACAATAGTTATAATAATTATAATAGCGTATAACAATTTATGTACAAACTATTGACTTATATGCATAGAAAAAAATATACCATAGAAAAATGACTAGTCACCAATACAAATTTTACAAAGCAAACTTTCTGCTATTTCTAAACCTATTTCAATACGCATACTAGACTTAAACGACAAGAACATAATCGACGATTTGGCCAATTATACTGACGACTAAACAGAAATTCTAAACTATCTATTGAAAACAAACTGCTAATATACAAGACATTACTGAAACCTATCTGGACCAACGGACTTGAACTGTGGGGGACAGCCAAGTTTTGTAACAAACGCATCCAATCCATTCAATCCAAAGTCCGAACAATAGTTAATGCTCCTTATTATGTCACCAACCATAGCTTACACCACGACCTAAATATTCCATTTTTTTTAGACCTTATTCCATAAAAAATCCCCAAATTCCATCAGAACCTTATCCATCACCCCAATCCTCTAGTTCAATGAATATCCACAGCTCCACACATCCCCCTAGAAGGTAGGAAACGTCAGGCCTTTAGTACACATGTATATTGGAGTTCTAGCAACGGCTAGATATATATATCATCATCATCATCATAATCATTCCCCCTTCTACCGCTGTTCGGTGTGAGGGTAGTGTTATATATATATATATATATATATATATATATATATATATATATAATATATATTATTAAAAATGTCCTGATTGGAACAAATTGTAATATAACTCAATCAAAGTTAGATTATTTTATTTTGGGGGGAATTTAATTTTCAATCGAAGAGCAACCCAGTACATATTTGTCTTAATCTTCAAAAATAATAAGCGTTATGGGCTTTTATATACAGGTAAAGTTTCATTTTTTTTTTTCTGTTTTATAATTAATATAATAAACAACTTATTATCTTATCTTGGAAAATAACTGAGTTATAGACGTAAAAGGGAGAGGGGTTGAAGAGTTCCAAAGTGGTAGCACGGACGATAAAGGACTTTTCAAGGGAAGCAGTTTTACTAGAGGGTAAATACAAATCGGAAGGTTGAGATCTTGTGTTCAGGGTGTGCACGGAAGGGCGCGGAGAAAGGAGGTCAAAGGTATAGGAAGGTTTTCTAGCTCGCAAGGATTGGAATAGAAATATGCCAAGTATTTTCTTAGGGATTCGGGATGGAGCCACCGTTGACCAGAATACCAGGGAGAGATATATGACTGGAGAGGCCACACATAAATCTTATATACAAATTCATCGTTATTTTATACTTATCTCGTTTTCACCACTGAGTCCTCCATATACAAGGCATCCATAGTCAAAGCATGGGAGTAAGAGAAAGGATACCACAAGTCGATGGATACTTTTAGGAAAAGAGTCGCGGAATCGTAAGAGCTGTTTAAGGATCGATATGGATTTCCTGGTTTGGACTTGGGAAACATGGTTCCTCCAAGTTAATTTTTGATCAAAGGTAACCTCTAGATTTTTACTTTCACTTACCTATATATGAATTATATAGCAAGGGAAAGTATTGCGATCGTGAAAATTTTCGAATTATCAGTTTTAACCGGAAAGTTTCCCTGAGTCCAAATGACTAAGTTCCGCAAAAATATGTGTGAGTGTGTGTGTGTTTGTGGTAACTCCCGGGCGAAAACAAAAAAAACTTATGAAACTGAAATTTCATATTTAAGACAACTATACGCCCGAGATGTTACAGCAATTTTTTCATCAAAATCAGCTAACCAGAAGACTCACTTTATACCATGCATTTTGCACCTTTTTGTGATTTTCATAAAAACGGCTTTAACGATTTTGATTAAACTCCATATATCGATATAAAACTTGATGTGCTTTAATGCCATGTAAATTTCATTCTTATTGTGATAGTATGCCGATATTTCATATTTTTTTCCTCTAAGGTACCTTTAATTTTGTAGATACTAAATTAATAACAATATAATCTTGTTATCAACAATAAAAAATAAGTAAATATATTAGTAGAATGAATTCAATATTTAACTAAAGGAGAAAACCGCAAAAATATTTTTTAATGCTATTTTCATGTTTTTGAACACAATAATAGTAATATAGATGTATAACATGCCATCTGATAGCTAAAGATTTTAGAAAAAATGTTATCTAATACACGGAATTTTAAAAGTTAATTGAGAGTGATGAAAAACCGATAAAACTAACTGATTGTTGTAGATAAAAATATAATAGATTATTTAATAAAACACATGTTTCTATTGAAATTAAATTTAATTAATTCTTTAATGATTTATTTTAATCTTTTAATGCATTTAAAACTTCTTAAATTGATTTTAACAACGGAGGTAAGTGAAAGTCGTGTGTTGCGCGCACCAGATTTTTTAAGGAATTTTTGAACTGAATAGGAGTTTTATTGAGGAATAGCGATGATTGAATAGGAATTGTGTGGAGGTAATAATTTCGTTATTTATCACCCTAAAACACTTCCCCGACTACTGGTTCGTTATTGAAGGTGGGAGGAGTTGTGAAAAGGGTTTATGACCAAGAAAGTATGAAAATAGGATTTCCAAGATCTTATTCCAGGCAGCAATATGAACAAGTTAAGAGACTTAATACTTATTTTCGAGCGTAAACTCTGATTCTAATTTAACTATCATAGAATACTTCGATAAGAATATTGCCTCATAAAGTAAATGCTTACAATGAAATATGAATTTAAATGAAAATAATTTAAACTATCCGACATAAGAGCTGATAAACAATGGAGATACGCATCCCTATATCAAAACACGAAGTAGCAGTAATGTTTCCAACTGCCAAGGTCCTGAATGATATCAGAGCTGCGGACAGCATAAAGGAAGGCCGGGGAACAATGGCTGCCAGCTGGGGCCCTACACACATCTGCACCGCCATCATGTCTTCAAAGAAATAACAATAGCTTCCAGTCTTGGAAAGGAATTACGCTATTTAAAGCAGGTATATCATTTAACTGAAACTGGAAACCAAGGGGACAGGGAAAACAGTTCTAATTTATTCGGATATACTACAATTTGTCTCAATAGACAATTATAATACTTCGACAAGATCACATTCATACAATATTTAAAATATAAACAAAAGGAAAGTCAAATTACATAAAATAAAACCAAAATAAATACAGGTATATAACAACAAAATATATAAATCAAATAAATACAGATGGAAGTATGGGATTGATGGCAGGTTATGTGGGGCGAAATCCCCCCTTGTAAAGTTAAGCAAATCAAGAGAACAGTAAAGCCGTGGTCCACATCCTGCCGGCGTAGCCGTAGGGAGGAGTTACCCCTGGTTTGTTTAAGAATTGGCCACACTGCGTTAACTCATTCGTACCTTATAACAAAACAGCCACCGCCAAAATACACCTACTGCAGCTCCACCCTTTCAATAAAGCACATCTTTGAGGAGTGCACTCATTATAAAGACATTATCATCAGAATGGGCATGATTCCTAATTTTAGCAGTATTTTAAAAGACAACGAACCGTCAATAGCAATGGTTAGCAATTTTTTAAAAGCACAACAGCTCCTATCTCAACTATAAAATTTATGTCTGATTTTTTTTTATTCCTTTTGTCATTTAAATTTGGTATTTTTATAACATTCTTCGATTTTCACTTATTTTAGTCATTATTATAATTAGTACTTTTCTTATTATTATTTTATTTAAATTAAAATAGAACTATTTTTTCACAAATTTATTATATTTAAGTGAATTTATAGGCGTTGATGACTTCGAAGTTTTACGCCTCTAAGCATAAACAAACATCAAATAAATACTAAGTTAACAAATAAATGAACAAAACATGAACACACCCATACTTAAATACAATATTTACAATCTGCTAGAGAACTGCAGACGGCGCTCTTCCCCCCCCCCTTTTTGGAAGGACAAGCAGAATCGGAGGGATCCCAGCGCCTCTCTCTCAGACGCCACCCTAGTCATAGCCAGCTGAAGCCTGAGTGTGGGCGCCATAGTCACAAACACGCCAAACATGAGAGGAGAATCTGTCCAATGTCAGAACTCCAGGATAGGTATTTACAAAATGTCTGTAGGCCACTACCATTTCAACCTTCTAGGTGGGTTGTATGGATGAGTGGAGCTAGATAGAGATTTTGCTAGATTAGGATTAGGATGATGAACGAGGTTCTGATGTAATCAGATCTAAAATTAAGGAAGTGGTGCAAGGTATAGTTGGTTATTTAATGAGTTTAATGTTAGAACGTTTAGCTGTCGCCCACAGTTCAAGTCCGCAGGTCCAGATAGACTTTAGTATTGCCTTTTAGATTAATAATTTGTTTTTAACTGTAAGCTCAGATTTTCTGTTGAGTAGTCGGTATAACTGTCCGAATCTTCGGTTGAGTTCTTGTATTTTAAATATTGTTTATGGTTTCCAATTTAATATTTTGTCTAGTATTAAGCCAAGGTACCGGACTGGAAAAACAGTTATAAAAGCAAAACATGGTAAAATAGAACAAATACCTTTTCAAATCGTTTAGCCAGAGAAAATAACTCACCTGAAACAAAAAAAAAAAAAAAATGAACTATATGTTTTTGCAGTAAAAATAATATATAAATCTATAAATACATAAATATAAGTCAAATAAGGAATAGCAAAATTAAATATTTAGCAAACTTCACAAAAGAAAACTTTTAAATTAGCCAACACTAAGAACATTCTATTTTTTTTTCATTTCATCCTCCTGGTATATTCAGGTATGACCATTATTCTAACCAATGGCTTCATATAAAAGTGGTATAATCTTTTATGAGTAATTTTCACCTTCATTTCACTTAAAATCATTATTTAAGATGTAATATTAACATAGCGAGGTGAAGATTTGCAACAGTGAAAATGTAGGAGGAGTATGGCGAAACTGTATAATGTATGAGACTCTAAAAAGATAAAATGCTTTTAGGAGGAAGACTTGCTCAATTAAGTAACTAGTTACTTTAGTAAGAGACTTGTTAATTATTAAGGCAAAGTATATTGGGGGAGCAAGGGGCTAAATTAGAGGCAGCGAAAGGACGGAATTTGTTTCTTTAGTGGCTTTTGATAAAACATAAAATGTTTTGGCAATTAGCAACAAAAAGCTACAAGCAACTTTACCTAACTACCAATTTTCTCCTGGTGAACAAAGTGAACAATAAACAAACCGTATTATTAGGTATTCTTCAGATATAACAGTTTTGTGGTGTTTTATGACACGTTGTTTGTTTGTTTTTGTTTTTCAGGGAAAAAAAATCACTTATATATTCATATATTTCTAAGAACAGCAAGGATAAACTCACTCGGTTAAAATCAGATAGATATGAATAATAATGATAAACAAAAATTGAGAACATCACCACACCTTCGGGTAATAAAAGGCTACAATAACTACGCTTGTAAATATATTTCTTTATGGTATTGTTCTGTATAAAAAAATGAAAGATTAGAAACAAAAGCTGTGACAGTCCAAGTTAACACTCACGTTAACTATCTTAACTTATTTAAGTTTCAGGATATGTGGAATGCATATTTTACAACCGATACAACCATACAACGAAATATTTTACGACCCCCAAAATGTCTGAATTAGATACATGAAAAACGCGTCAGGTATTGAGTAGAATGCCTTTACAGCATGACCAGAAAGAGGTTGGCTACATCGTTTTCCATAAATTGTGGGCATCAAAACAAAACTAAGTTCAGTTAGTGAATCGTAAGTTATAAAATATTTCCGACAAAAGAAAAAACTAAAAACGAGGACTTGATCAAGTCCTCTTTTACGTTAATATATTTAATATCATATGAATAATATATCATTTATGTTTCGAGTTGCAACGGAATTCTTTTCTTTTTTTTCCCCTAAGAAGACCATATGAAAATAATAAACCGTTCGAAATAATTTTTAGATTTTAGATTATGTTTACAATAAACCTTTTTACTAGACCTTCTCGTGAGTAAATCTATATCTGAGGGGATGATGATGGGTCCCGAAATATTACACAACCCTCAATGTGTCTGAATTGGGTACTATACCTGAAATAAATGACAAGCTTAACAGGCTTACCAGGAGGAGGTTGGCTGCATCGTTTTTCATAAATTGAGGCCATCAGAACAAACCTAATAGTCCGTGAGCTAGCAACGAAAACTGCAACCCATTTCCCTAAAATTTTTAGTATGTTTTATGCAAAGCATCTATCATGTTAAAGCAAAAATACACGTCTGCAAACTCAAAACTGGTGGATTACAAAATGGCGGGCATTAAAAAAGGGTACCAAAGACAAAATTGTGACCCATCTGACCTGGATTTTTTTTACCTCAAAAATACTAGGCGAACCATACGACACAAGTCTGCCATTCACAAGTAGGTGAAAAGCCGCGGCAAACACGTTTTAAGCTTAAAAAATACTTGAAGAATTACTTTATAACGATTATCCTCATACGACAAGCCGTTTCCACGATAGTAACCATAATTATGGTACAAAAGAGCGATATCTCGTTTCCCGCATTTTTTTTTTTTTTTTTTTTTTTTTTTTTGGAATACCTCTATATCGTTGAATATTAGACATAAAAATGATTGAATTAGACTTTTACCAGTAAAATTAAAGCTTATCAAATACTTCGTGAATTACTTTATAACGATTATCCTCACAGGATGAGCCGTTTCCATGAAAGTAACCAGAATTAGTTAGAAAAGAGTGATATTTCGTGATTGGTCGCCATTTTGTAATCCACCCATTTTGAGTACGCATGCGTGTAATTTTTTCTTTACCATGATAGATGCTTTGCATAAAACATACTAAAAAGTTGGGTAAAAAGGGTTCCATTTTTCGTTGCTGGGCCACAGACTATAAGTCCAGTTAGTGAATCGTATGTTATAATTTCCGCTAAAAGGATAAACTACGTACGTGGGCTTAATAAAGGCTGTAGACATTTCTATAACCATTAAACCAATAAAAGTATTAGACGAAAATAAGCTAAGACATACACTAGAGTTAATATACTTTAGGTGTTAGAGACAACCGAAATCTTTCTTACTAAGGTTTATAGGACAATCGATTTGGAAGTAGGATGGTTTGGACTCAGTCCAACCGGTGTCAATAACTAACCCCGGCCTAAGTAGTAAGCCCCTCTTTTTCCATCACCCTCCGGAAGTTGCTAACTAATTTCTCTTATAGCCGAGTAGCAGTTAGGGGGGGAGAGGGTATAAGTGGAATACATTATACCTAATGGGCTCTATCTAACAGCTATTAGTTCAGAAAAAATAATTCTTTTCTTCCTAGTGACTTCCCCGGTCAAGAGTAATCTTTCTTTATGGATGGGGTGGGAACATCTTAGAGCAGTTATCACAGATTATTTTTAACACCCTCAGTGATCTAAGTAATAGGGTATATTAAAAGTAATTAAATTTATCAAGTTTTTTAACAAAATTTTGGTGTAAATAAATTTGGTATTTCTTTGATATAAAATAACATTAATACTAATTGCATTAATAAGTATAATCCTTTGTTATACTACTTTCACTAGACAATTGTTCGATCCCACGTTGAGACTATTCTTTGGGATAGCTGTCAAAGAAATCTTGGACTGCAAATTTTAACTTCTGCAAAATTACCAATTTTCTTCCTGTAAGGAAATGGGGCATGTATAGAAACATTTAGTAATCCGATGGCACGAGATCCGGACTATATGGCGGATTGAACAGGAGTTTGAACCCATGAATTTCTTAGAACTTTTCTTCGGATCAGCGGCAAGTGTGAACTGATTGTAGAGGAGTAAGGTCTAAGGGACCAGTCTATGGCTTTCTGACCTCTACCCTCCTCCTCACCGTACTGCTGCGTTTGACAAGTCCTTTCTAGCCAAAGCAACCTCTCTTTGGAATTCTATCACTCCTGAGATCCGCCATGTAAGAACGACTTCCTCCTTCAAATCGCTCCTTTTCAACCATCTTCTTACCAAGTCAAACTGCAGATGCTAATTAAATGCTAAATAACTTCCAACTGCAGATGCTATAAATTCCAATTATTATTATTGTATTTTTTGTGTGTGTTTATATTACTTAAATTATCACTGATGAATTAGCTATTTCTGTTTTTGTTTTTTTACCGTTGTTTTATTTTTATTTTTTATTTCATTCTGTAAGTCTGACTTGTAAATATGTATATATATTACGACCTGTATTATTTTTTTAGTTTAGTAATTTGTCATTCTAAGCCATGACCACACTGTTCCGGTCATCAATTATGTATTTTATTTTATTCTTAAGGGACTTTAGTCCCAGGATAATAAAGAAGTTTTTTCATTTCATTTTCATTACTGCTCTTCTATCTTCCCTATGGAAAGTAAATAACGACTAACAGTATTTTTTGACACACCACACTCCCTAGAAAGTCTTCGAGTACTCGTGGACGGATTTGAACCAACAGCTTCCTACAGAATCTAACCAAAATCCATTAATTGTCGCACGGATACCGACCTTCCTATACATGGATGGACCTTCCCAACGTCATTTCCACTGCTAAATTTTTCAGATCAACGCCGTTGTAGATGCGTTGTCAAGGACACCTTCCTCTTCATATTTAATAATATGATGCTAAACAAGTTGTTTCAGCGGCTGTGAAATTAGTTTTATAGAAATTCCGTAAAATTACGAGAATTTCATAGGGCACTGTCCTATTACTTTTTTTAAACAAATAACTAAACTGATTCGTTTATTGAAGAAGTCGAATGGAATTATACAAGGTAATAGAATGCTCTAAAAAGATATTAAGTAAGTATTCGTATTAAATAGGATTTGGTGTCAAATCTTGACGGTCACTTGTATAAAACAAAATAAATAAATAGGAGTAACATATTTGCAGTCCTGTGAAATCTTGAATTTAATAAAATGAAATACGATACCTTGGACTTCATCTTGACAAATTCAAATGACGTTTGGTATCCTCATACAAGATATAAAAGACAAGAAACTGCTCGTAGATATCGACTATTAAAACACTTAATTGACAAACGATCAAAACTATCTCTTTACTACAAAAAAACTCATTTACACAACATTATCAGACCTATTTGGAACTAATGGCATTGAGCTATGGGGGCCACTAGTCCATTGAATTCCTTCCGCATCCAATCCTTGCAATCCAAAATCCTTCGAAAAATCCTCGACGCTCCTTACTTTGTTACGAATAAAAACCATCATCATAGAGACCTGAATATCCCAATAGTTGCAGAAATAGCCCAAAGAAAATACCCAAATTACCCATCCATACAAACCCGCTTGTATGTATCCTCTCATCTACATCTATTCCCGATAATCCTCCGAGGCGTCTGAAAAGCCGGTGGCCTCGAGACCTGACTGATCAAATAAACATTGAAGTGCTACGGCTGGGTAGATTTTTCTCAAGACTTTTCAATCCAATTTTCTGTGAATAGCTCATTTACTTATTGTACTATATGCAGTTGTAAATGTCAATAAAAGATTTAAAAATAAATACAATGGTCATTTTTGTATACTCCCCATTATTTGAGTTGTAGGAATATGTGTTTCTTGAACGAATATTAACCCTTACCATAATCTTTTTATAATATTTTCCTCATGTTAAATGAATATATAAAATTAATATAAGTATTTAAAATTTAAAAAAATATCATGGCATTTCGTTAAAAAGGTACTTAGATTAAAAAGTAGAAAGTCGTTTATTTTAATAAATACTACCTCAATAATTTTCTCATGGCATTGTTATAGCTAATTTTAGCGAATTGGGGTTGTTGAACTACGAACTTCAGTTCAACCTAAACACGGAAAGCTTTGAAAAATTTTAGGGAGAACGTAAATAATTCATGAAAGAAAAACGTTTTTGATAATACGTAACTGTGTATACCGAGTGCCTATTTAGAATTTTAAAGGGTTGGATCCTTGGCTCTGAAGGTTTACTGCATGAATTCACCTTTCCACAGAATTCTCCTGCTCTTGGATCTCTTCCATCTCATTCATCCTGAACGCCCTATTCGTTGTTCTTTGGTACTTTGCCCCTTTCCTCCTCTGGCGGCATACCAGAGACATTCAGTCAAGGGATAGGAATGTCTTGCATTTTGCAAGTTAATCAAGAAATTGTGTTTGAATTATCATGGTACTACTGGAAGAAACTCAAGTTTAATTATGAATTGGTTTACTCATGATATGCATATTGATGATCATGTATGTTTGAATCTATTAATTTTTTCCCATCTTCAAGGAGACTATGCATGGGAGATTTTGGAGTGGTGAAATGATCCCTTTCTCAGACATTAACCAAATGATAATTCCAGAGGTAAATAAATATATTTTCTTTTTCTGCAAATGCTTCTACAGAAACTAACAGCTAAATCGAACTTAGTAGCGCTAAAACATGTTTACAAGGCTTGTAGCGATAGTACTACGGTGACTGAAAAGAAGTAACAATGAACATTTAACAACTTAAAACTCGGTGTAAACTCGATGTGTAAACTATATTGATGTTTATTAAAAGAAATTCGAAAATAATGTTTCAGCCAATTACTGCTCATAATCCATTTAAGGTAGATGTAGCGAAAGAGGCATTCATTAGTCAAATAATACATATTCGAGGGACATATTAATCATGCGAGTCTTCATTATTGAACAACAGAATTTTATAAGGACACTTCTCCATCATATCTAACTTTTGGGAAATTAAAAATAGAGATTTAATTTCTAAATTAATATTCATTTCAAACAGAATGTATGTAAAACAGAAAAAGATGATCAATATAGCTTTTATATATATATATATATATATATATATATATATATATATATATATATATATATATATATATATAAAACCTGTACCTCTACAACAAATGAAGGATCTTGCGCTAAATATTTTATTTTATTTATTATTTGGTAGGTCATACATTACATTTTCCACAAGTTAATATACCTCAAACTATAAAACAATATATATGGTGCTACCTTCACCACACCATATAGAGGATTCGTTCTGTTTCTAGGACAACGGCCGCACAATGAGGTGTTTAGACCTTGATCAGGCTCAGCCGCCAGGGTTTTTCCCCAATGTGAGTACCCACTTTAAAGAGGCTGGGTCTGCCCCGGGAGGGTCTCCATACTCTGGAGTCACCCCCCGGCTGAATTAACAATATAAATAATATTCTGTCATAGCCGGTATTCGAACACAGAACTCTCCGGGTAGACTAGAGCACTCTGTCCAATAGACCGGCCTGGTCTGCATAGCTTAGGGTTGTTCCAAAATTAACGCAAGATTTAAATTAAATATTAAAAAAATTTCTTTCCTCTTTGCTTTTACTTTTTCCGATTTAACAGCTGATAGGATGGAGAGGTTGGTTGGTCCATTATTAACAGCTGATAGTTTAGAATAAGTAAAAATTTAGAGCTGTTTATTCATTTGACTTCACTTACCGCCGCTGTTAAAAACAATTTAAATTTTTAATGTTATAGATAAAAATAAATTGTTAAAAAATTAATTACATTGAATTTTAATAGAAGAAACATAAAGCATGTGTTTTATTAAATAATCTATTACATTATTATCTAGGACTGATTCAGTTAGTTTTATTAGCTTTTCATCACTCACCATTAGCTTTTACAATTGTGTGTATAAGATAATAATTTTTTTAGAATCATTAGCTTTTCCATAACATATGTTTATATTACTGTTATTATTGTAAAAAATCTAAAAAAGGCAAATAAAAAAAACAAAACATGTGTGATCTTTTCTCCTTTAGTAGGATATCGTATTCGTTCAAATTATATATTTATCCAATGCAAAAAACAATGCTTTATATTTTATTTAAATTGTTGGTGTATCATTAAAATGTTGTTTTTTTTTTTTAATCAATCAAAAGAAAAGTAATATACTGGGAAATTGTTCTTATTAGTTGCAAAAAACGCTTTTCTTTCCCTAGAATATACACAATAATGGTTTTAAGATAATATTACGTTTAGAAGTTCTTATTAAAACGGATTTTTTTATTAACAGAGCACTTTCAGTAAAAAAGTTATTTCAACATTTCTTGTTCGTATAATTAGAAGTAATTAAAAATTTTATACATCTAACTTGTTAGAAATTTAATGCTCTAAAAGATTGTTTCTTATGTATTTTTTAATAAACTGCACACCTTAATAGTTATTGAAGCTAAACCGCCGATTTTCTGACACTTTGTGTTTTTTTGACGATTTGGCCAATATTGGCAACCACGTATCTCAGTAGGTGTTCCGAATTTTCCTACATGTTACATACCAAACATGTAGGCAATTTATTGCTCTTTAAAATTGCTAACGACAAAGTTTGCTCTAAAATGTCGAGGAACAGATTTAGAAGAGAAAAACTGAAAAAAGTACTTTTTTTTAGAGGTTTTTCCAAGATGGCGGAAAACGCACAAGGGTGAAAAGTGTGAAAACTTGGATTTTTAATGAGGGGAGTAGTACAAACAATCGTGCCTAAAAATTAAATTTACCCCACCTTTTTCTAGCCAATCTCCTTTTTTGGTCTAATTCTACTGGGCTAATTGTACGACTTTTCGTTTTGGTGCTACACTTACACACAGACCTTTTTGCGGGACTTTGGAATCGGGGGACAATAAAACGCGTATTTCAGGTGAAAACTGAAGTTAATACATTCCCTTAATATACATTTCATATATAGTTAAGTGAAAGTAAAAAGTTAAGAGTGAAAGGTGTGGATTGTTATAAATAAAAATGTACAAAAATGTTCAAATATTTTAATACACATTTTATACTAATTTACTCCTTAATATACCCCCAAGTAACTGAATGCGGATCCTTCTGAAAGCACTTCAATTAAGGACAACAGTTTCCCGACCACTGTTACTCCTGACAATGGATTCTATCATATAATATACAATAATAGAAGGTAAGAAAAGAGCTTTGAATTGTTCCAAAACTAGGGTTGGAGGGGGGAATGGATTTTGTGAGACGGTAGAGGAAAAATATAAATGTGGGCGGAGAGAAGAATGGCCTTTGTAGCTCGGTAGGGAGATAAAGGGGAGAAGTTTTGGGCAATATGAATTGGAGAAGGGAGCGGAGGAGCCATTTCTCAAGAGGACGGATCAGATAGGGAGAGCATTTATCACCAGGCGGCAGCACCGGCTGTAATGAGGCAACCCCTAAGGCAGGAAGGCTAGGTGGCTTTGTCTCCCCCGAACCCTGAGGAGGGAATTACAAGCTCACCTAGTGGCCGCCTGATCGATACTCCCGGGCCCGGTTCACGCTCCTACTAACCTCTATTAGTAGCCCTTACTAAAATATTACTAACTCAGAGGGAAAGAGCGTGTACTACTACTTACCAACGCGGGATCCCAATCACATCCCTTCAATACTAAATAATTATATCTAATTTACTTAATAAAGTGTACCATAGTAGCTACGAATTATTTAATTACTTTTACTTACCTATATATGAAAATATAGAAAGGGAAATAATTGCGATCGTAAAAATTTTTGAATCCCAGTTTTAACCGGAAATACATGTTTTAGGGCATCTTAAGTCCAAATAACCACGGAAAAATGTGTGTGTGTGGCAAGTCTAGCACGAAATCTAAAAGTTGAACGAAACTGAAATAACGCCCGGTATGTTACATCAACTTTTTCATTAAAATCATAAGGAGGACCATATAATGTCGTTACTAAAAAATAAACTGCTTAACAAAACATTCAGTTAGATTCGGAAAATCCTCAGGGCTCCTACTTTGTCACAAATAAACTGATCTATAAAGATCTTAATGTTTCATATGTTGATAACCAGCTAACCAGAAGAGCCACCTTATACATTTTGCAAGTTTTTACAATTTACTCAAAAAAGGCTCTGATGATTTTTATTAAAGTCCCTATGTCGATGTAAAATTCAATGGGCTTTGATATGTTGTAGGGTTCATTCTGACTGGAATAGTCTGACAGGGCTTAATAGCCGATATTTCAAATATTTTCCCCTAAAGTACCTTTAATTTTGTAGATTTTATATTATTATACCATATCATCTGATTGGCAAAGATAAGAAACAGGTAAATATATAAGTTGAATGAATTTGATATCCAACTAATGGAGAAAACTGCAAAACAATTTTTTTTTTTTTTTATCTTAAGAGGATTAATATACATGTATAATATACCGTTGGGATGCTAAAGATTTTAGAAAAAATATTATCTTATATATACTTTTGTGAAAGTTAACGGAGAGTGATGAAGAGCCTATAAAACAAACCGATTGTCGTAGATAATAAAATAAAAGAGCATTTAATAAAATACATGTTTCTATTAAAATCCAATGTAAATAATTCTTTAACAATTTATTTCGTTTCTAAAATTGTTTAAAAATCCTTAATTTGATATAAATAACGGAGGCAAGTGAAAGCTGTGTGTTGTGTGCAACAGATTTTTTAATGTATGGTTTTTGCTACTCACAACTGCATAATTGAATATAACAAGTAAATGTAAGTTAAAATATATAAAGCATGACCCATTGGAAATACTCTAAAAAAATATAAACTAGAAGGTCTCCCTTTCAAACGTCTTCAAGGTTTATCAGGAAATGAAAAGGATGAAAATATTGAAACTAGTTGATATGAGAGGGAATGGAGATTGTCAGGAAACGAATAGTTTCTAGTTCGGATAAATTTATCAACATACGGAACATTAAGAACTTTATGGATCAGTTTATTTGTGACAAAGTAAGGAGCACTGAGGATTTTCCGAATCTAACTGAATGTTTTGTTAAGCAGTGCATTTTTTAGTAACGACATTATGTGGTCCTCCGGGCCGGATTGAAACCAATTACTACAATTAAGATAACCGAAAAATAACACCTCTAATGTGGATCTCCTGTATTAATGAACTAAATATTACCCAAATTATCCATTTTGTTTTACTTTAACTTATTTTTTTTTCTAAATGATCTTCCTTAATCAGTTAATATAAACTAGTGGCTCCCAAATAATTGTCCGCGGACCTCTGGAGGTCCGCAGACGATGTCCAGAGGGTCTACGAGATGTTAAAGGGTAACCGGATTGAATTAACTTGATGAAAAACATTTCTATAGTCTTGGCTAGTAAGAAGAATCTTTCAGACAATACATAGATTCATTGAATTGTGCTCAATGTATATGTATTTCTAAATTTTAGTAATTTAGAACAATTTTTTGAGGTTTGTAATCAGTTCTTAGAGCCTGGGTCTATCTTTATCTATAAAAAAAAACCCAAAAAAAAACCTGTACCACTACAATCCATGAAGGGTCTTGGGCTCAGTACATATAGAGATTTGTACTGGCCAACGGCAGTGCAATGAGGTGATTAGGCCTTAATCGCGCTCAGCCGCCAGGTTTTTCCCCAATTAATTTGGGTACCCACTTTATAGAGGCTGGGTCTGTCCCATGAGGGTCTCCATACACTAGGGTATCTTTATCTATACTATCTTTATATTATCGATTATCTATACCAATTTAATTCAATCGTGGTCACTAAATAGTTGGTTGATTATTTAAAAAACATAAGGTTTCTATTAGCTGGATGCGCCTTCTCCTCCATCCTCTCCAAAAAATTTCTAAATTGTTTAAGATGAAATTTAATTTAGTAGAATTATCGTCAAAGGAGGAATGTACTCTAACCGCTAATAACTCAGACATAGACTAGTCGATACGGAAACCTTAGGCGTTCCCCGCGGATCTAAGCTAATCACCAAATACTTCTACACAGCTTATTATAATAGTTATTTTGGAAAAGTTCGGCTATTATCGACGTTTTTTTATTATGGTGTTGTTTATTTAGATTATTTTTTCCAGGGGGGCATTTAAAAATTAATTGATAGCTTGTCAAAATTATTCTACCACTGTAATGGATAATTGTAATATAAAGGTGTTTCGAGAACAACGCAATAAAGAAAGACTGGAGGTGATATAGGTTACTGTAATAAAACAAATGTGAGCAGTACCGTCGTATTATTACAAAATAAATATAAAGGTATATATTATGAGGTACATAAAATATTTTAAAACATTAAAACTTCACATACTGCAGGCAATGACAATGAGTTGCGAATAACCACAAAACAAGAGCAATTTTGACTGAAATCTACCCTCATTTATACAAATTTATTCACCTTGAAAACATTTGCCTTTTTTACCATACTCAATTAAGACAAAGGACCCTATGTATCCAGAAGGTTACAATCTAATCAAAGTGGGAAATTGGATATTCATTCAGTAGGGCCATCATCTTTGTGCCTTTCAGCACGATGTCAATCCAAACTATGATTTTCATCTTTCTCTTCCTCTCCCACAGTAGTCGTTATATCCTGCAATGGATACATAAATAAGTCTCCATCCAGGTTTCCCGTTAATTTCCGCGAGTCTCGACCAGGACAGCCATGTCTCTACTAGTTGTCTCTTTATTTAGAATTGATTTGCTAGAATATTATATTCAGCTATGACAGTTCCATTACAGATTTTGTCCTGCCTGTTTCTAAATCCGTTCTTTTAAACTTCAGGCAGTACTGCTCGGAGAAAGAAGCAATTCAGAAAGCAATTCATCGGTTGAAGTAAAAGCACATCTCTGTTGCAATTATTTCGCTCCAATTTCTGCTCTACACGGATAGCCCCCACATCATGTTATCAAAATTTGGAGGGTCTAAGGGTGGTAATAAATATAAAAATAATACACCCATGGAACCTCGGAAAGCATGTTATAGAGAAGTTTTATCAACTTGTTGCTTTAAAATGTACCATCATCTATATAAATTTCTATTACCAATGAATGCTCTGAAGTGGATAGAGATGGGATGGAAATCATACGATTTCGAAATCGATTATTAATGATTCTTTTAAAACTTCATGAAAACCAATATGGAAAATGGTCAACGACAAAATTTCGAAATCAACTACATACAGAAACAAATTGAGTTCGGTAGCAGTTTCATTATTTAATATGTTTTTCTAAACAGACAATTTAATTTTGAAAAATACGACAAACAATGAATGAATAAAAATAAATTTTACTTGAGTCCCCTAAGAATAACATAAAAGTACATTACAAATGTCATTTGTCTGGTCTTTTAAGACTTAAGTATAATTATATAACAGACGGATTTAGAAATAGTGCATAGTTCTCATTTATAGCTTTTACATATGTTGGAAAGATTTAAGGAGATGGATGAATAACTAATGTTTAAAAGCGGTTAAGGATAAGGCTTTACGAATATAGGCAAGGAATTCCAAAATAGAGTAGCACAGATAACAAAGGATTTTTTGAAAAAGGCGAATTATTATTATTGAAATAGGCAAGTTATTGGGTTGGAATCTCGGGTTTACAAAATGTACAGAGGAACCAGAGGTAAGCATATCAAGAATATAATGATTTTTTTGTTTTGTGAATTCGGGAAAGACAGACACCAAGAAGTTATTGCTGACGGAAAGAGGAAAAGAGAAAGTTCAACTCTTTATACGTGTACCTACTATACTCTGGGAATCCCACATGTGAACAATTCATTACTCTTTTCAATATCACATCTGACTTCTCAGACAGTCAGACAGCCCGCCGTACTCAAACAGGGGAAAATGAGAGAAGGAACCAGTAGCATACAGGTTTTAGGAGGGATGGAATCACAAAATCTTAGGAATTGTTTTAGGATAGCGATCGACTTGCGGATGATTTGAGAGATGGTCACTCCAGGATATATTTTGACCCATAATGACACTAAGGACGTTTACTGATGTTCAATATAATGGCACTAAGGATGTTTACTGATGTGCAATATATGGAATGTAAAATGGATGAAATTCAATGTAAAATGAAGTTAAATGTTTTTTTTTTAATTCACATCCGATTTTTTTGTATGTTTAAAATAGAATTAAAATGAAACATAGAATTACCACCAGTTCTTTAAAATTGTCTCAAATTTCAACCAACAACTTGCTTATTGTTCATTGCTCAGCATAGTTTTTTTCTTTAGCAATAGCCTATTTTAAGGAATTATTTGTTTTTTCACTGGGTGTTGTGGAGATAATCGATTAGTACTGAAGCATCCGGTCCGATAAATGAAGAATATATTAGGAAATTTAAATAAAACAGGGTAATAATTATCTATTAATCTGATGCTATAAGTACAAATAACAACAGTCAAAAACCTCTACACAGAATATAAAATCAAAGAATGAAATATTAGAATAATTTTGCCAGTATAGGACCGAATTAATGAATGCCGCGTAACACTCAGAGTAGTAACAGGCTAGCAATGGAGGGAGCGAGAGGGTCATATATAATTCAAGTGCACTTAGTCAGCCAGTTGTTCCATGCTCAGCAAAAACAAGAATCCGATTCTAAAGCAATGCTTTGGATTTCTGATTTAGTTTCATAGGGGAATGCTATAATCAAAATTGTATACCAAGTAATTCACAAATCTAGGAAATATTCGTACAACAAAATGATAAATTTATGAGAGGAAATAATACAGTCAGGAATATTCCCAAAGAAAATCTTTAGTCAAGAAAATATCAGTAAAAAACTATTCAATATTTCACCAATCCTTATTGTGATATGATTAACTGAAATTTGCAACAGCGTCAATAAAAAATAAAACAAGCACCCATTTAGAGAAATTAATCATTGCTAACTCCAATCAAAATTGGAAAAACGAGATCCCCATGGCCATTCTCAGATGCTTCAGAAAATAATCAGAAATCAAAGCGAGATTTGAAACTAACAGCGCAAATATTAGATGAGGAAGATGGTTGGGGATGCGGTCAACAAAAAAACACACATTAATAAGTAATAATTATCGTAATTGTGAGCCGACGTTTAGACCTGAAAGAAGTGAAAAGATATCTATCTGAGTCACGCAGATGAAGGCCCACAATGTAGGCCGAAACGTCAGCACTCAATTACAACAAGTATTACTATAAGTAGTATTATGAACACGCCCTCCCCCAACCATCTTCCTCATCTTATATTCTTAACGGTCAACTAAACTCCACCATTATGAACAGTGGAAATGAAGTTGGTCATGGAAGGGAATTTGTTTGGTTTGGGGCAGATATGTGTGGAATAATAGCATATAGGACATTAATGGTGCTTTAACTTTAAAAATAAGAAGGAACATTAAGGTGTAGCCAAATGGTTAGCCTCAAATAAACGGACTGCTCTCCTCTCTCCTTATTTTACGCACCGGCGACGGGTGACAGATGATGTACCTTCATCATATTTTCTTTATCTGTAATATTGAGACTGTGCCTTAATGCATTAGTTTATTTGTCATTTTGGTTATATTACGATAACCTGGCACCCGCAACTTTATTTTTCTTTAATATCCGTATTAAGTAACTTATTTTGAGTCATGAAGGTTAGGGTTTTTAGCACTCCATGAGTCAAGAATTAGACAAAGAAATGTGAATTTTGTAATTCATGGGAAGCTCAGGGTGTTTGCCCAGTAAATGTTGAAGTAGCTGAAAAGCCGATTAATTTCTTGTCATTTCAGTCTCGCGTGAGAACTTTAGTAAGAGCATAGGAACTGATAGATCATACTACTATTATAAAATACTTCAAGACAGGATGTCATATGTTCATAAAGAGTAGAGAGTGTATCAAATGGCCTGTAGTGTAGTAGCTAGCATAGCAGCCTTCTATGCCGAAGGTCGCGGGTTCAAACACGTCAGGTGGTCCTAGGATTTATTAATGGGAGTAAAATAACCTTAGTTATGGGTAGTTGCTAGCATAACAGCTTTCTATATCAAAGGTCGCGGGATCAAACCTGCGGGTGGTCCTAGGATTTTTTAATAGGAGTAAAAATTCCTTAGTTATGCCGTCCTTCGGAGGGGACGTTAAAAGGTTGTTCAGAGCCTATGCGATGTCAGGTGCTCGTTAAAGATCCCTATCCTAATAAAACCTGGATAGGACAAATTTAGGACTCCCACTGTAGCATCGTCCGATTAGCCATTGTAGCATAAAGTGACGTTAAACGAATAAACAAACAAACAAACAAACCTTAGTTATGTCATTCTTCGGAGGGAACGTAAAAAGATGGTCCTGATCCTGCCAAAGCAGCATAAAAGTGACATTTAATGAATAAACAACGGATTTCTTAAAGTTAGAACTTTTCAATTAATTTTTACTGTTTTATTTTATCTTAATTTTTTCTTTCTTCAAAAAGATCCCTTTGGTCTCTTATAAAATGTAATAACCGTAACAGGGACATAATCCTTTTTTAAGTACCTTCAAGTAACAATTATATAAATAAATAAACAATTTTGGGCAGTTTAATATTAAAACCTTGTAGAGGACTGGAGCTTAGTGACGCAATATCCCCCTGAAAGAGAAGACTAGACTTGACGAGGGACCTGTTGTCATCCTCCCTGAGTTTAATAAGCTCTCTCCCCTGCCCCCACTCCTGTTAGCTCTAGTTTTTTAACAAAAGAAACCCAGCTCTTTATTTTTTTTTCTGTCGTAGGGCTAAGAAAAGCGAAATGCAGACAATTTTTCAAGCTCGAGGCTAAATAAAGTTGAAGTTTTGCGAGGCCGAACGGGCTTTGTTGTTTAAGTTTTGTTAAGTTCCATTAATCACGTTAATTAGTCGCACTAATTAGGAAGGCTGTGCCCGCTGCCTGATGGATCACCATGTCCCCTCCAACACCTTGCTAACTCAACAGTTCCGCTAGACCTGTCCAATTATTATAACACGGCCGTGCTCTTCCCTACCAAGAGAATTTGTCGGGTTTAATTTTCTTAAGACATTGGATAAATTAATTATATGTTAGAGTAACAATTTACGTAACAATAAACGGGTCAATTCATTTGAAATAGTAAAGAACATGTCGCTTAAACATGTTTGATTTTCATGATTTTTTTTTTTTTTTTTTGCTCGCCGTTTTTAGCTCCAACACTTACTCGACAAACGGTCAAACCTTCCTCTTTAACTACAAAAGGCTCATCTACACGACTCTTACGAGACAAATCTGGACTTACAGAATTGAATTTTGGGGCTCTACTAAACCATCTAATTCTTCCCGTATTCAATGCCCTACAATCCAAAATCCTTCCTACATCGTCACGAATAAAACCATTCATATTGACCTTAATGATCCTTATGTTGCTGATTTGGCGCAAACGAGGTACTATTCCTTTCATTAGAAGCTCCATTTCCACTCTAACCCATTAGTAGCTTATATTATTGCTTCCCCTTAATTCCTAATAATCATCGGAAGCATCAAAAAAGAAGATTTCCACGAGACCTTCTGGTTTAGAACCTTTTATTAAGCCGCAAAGTTGATTTAAAATGGCTGTCCTAAGTATTAGCCCACGGTTATTACCCCAGGAAAAGATAACTGGTAAAAAAAAATATATACGATAATAAAATTTGACTATTCCCAATAGATTGAAACAAATCCAAATTATCATATATGGCTTTAAATATTACATAAATACTTTTATGTATAGAGTTTCGAACATAGCATCTGTACTTGAAAATCCATAGTTTCTCATATTTGTTTTAAATGATTTCCTGCATCTTTTAAGTTACACAAATAAAAATATTAACTATTTTTTAATAAATACCCCTTTCTAGAAAATCGAAAAATATGAATGCTCCTAGCAAGACCGTTCTACTATTTTCTGGAATTTCCTCCTATCAAACATCCGTCATGCTACACCCCTTTTCACATTCAAATACCATATTTTTCAGTCTTTCTGGCTACCCGAAATGATGCTGTCTAACAATAGAATAGTTGGATTTAATCGACACTTTGGATGTTTCAAGCTTTCTTTTTAGTGAACTCTCTTTTATTTTAATTGTAGCAGAAACGTTTTATTATTATTATATAATCACTAGGAGTATTTCTTCATTATTATTATTATTATTGTGCTAATTTTTCTGTGTTTAATATATAGCTCTTATATCATCTCAAATGTAATGTTATATCTAAAGATCTTTAGATGAGGATGATGGTTGGGGGTGCGGTAATAAATTAGAAACACACATTTAAAACATGTGCTATTTTAATTATGTGCCGACGTTTCGCCCTACAATGTGGGCCTTCATCAGGGCTAAAAGAAACAAGATAACAACCAATGTAATATATAGACTTAATAATGCGTTAGGTATATAATAATAATATGACAGTAATATAATATGGGAACATAAATAAAATTAAATGTAATATGATAATAAAATGACAGTTATAAAGTATGGAAACAAACAAAATTAAGATGATAGTTATAAAGTATGGAAGTAAACAGAATTGAGTTGATAATATTGTAACAGGAATATATAAAGAGAGACTAAGCAAATGAATCAAATGACTCTCATTTTTCATCTCAATTATGTTTATCATCTCAATTATGTTTACTTCCATACTTTATAACTATCATCTTAATTTTGTTTATTTTCATACTTTATCACTGTCATTTTATTATCATATTACATTTAATTTTATTTATGTTCCCACATTACATTACTGTCATATTATTATTATATACCTAACGCATTATTAAGTCTATATATTACATTGGTTGTTATCTTGTTTCTTTTAGCCCTGATGAAGGCCCACATTGTAGACCTAAACGTCGGCACATAATTAAAATAACACTTGTTTTAAATGTGTGTTTCTAATTTATGACCGCACCCCCCAACCATCTTCCTCATCTAATTTCTCAACGGTCAACAATAACTCCATCACTAAAGATCTTTAGGTCCTAAAATAAAGATTTCTTCTACTTCTTCTTCGAAATGTTTAAAAAAAATTAAGCCCCCGTAGTAAATAATCATTTATAAGGCGTAACCTTCCCAAAGTTCAGACATATAACGCCGGTTCTGATCCGGGCAGTGCGGTTTGAAATTTATCTCGTGATGGCCCCACAGCATTAATCTCTACCTTCTCATCCTCGCCAGAATAGATTGGTATCCTACAAGATAACCCATCCAGTTTGGCTTAGCTGAAGTTGGTAAGAAGATTAAACCCTCCCTCTTCCCTTTCAAAAAATACTCTACCCATCCAAAACCACCTCTGAATCCACCCCTACCTCCAAAAGCAGGCAGCAAGCATTCACTTTAATTATACTTGATGAATAACGGAAGAGGAATATATAACCTCCTCTCATTAATTGTGATTATTTTAGATATTTTTTTTCGTTTATGACAGGCTTTGCGAGTTTTGTGATGAACTTTGGAATTTATAAACTTTAATTTAAAATTAATTCACAGAGAGAATCATCCTCTAACATATTATCTGCTAATCGGAAATTTATAATATTATTTTTTTTAAAGCATACACATCGGATATATTTCTCGGGAGTTTTACAATATTTGTAAAAAAAAAAAAAAAGCATGAGAAAATCAATACGGAGTCAATGCAATAACACTAACTTTACCGTTTTAGCATTTTAAGATGAATATGTAATGGCCGCCTAACAATTTCGATTAGTATGGAGATCATGTAAATATAGAAGTATTAAATCGTACTCTTAATTACACAAAGCGATTTGGCAAGTTCTTTTTGGTGGCTTCAAAATTTAGGCAGATCAGATAATATTTTCAAAATATTTGATGACCTATCCGTTATTTTAAATACTCGGTACGAATAAAAAAAGGGCTCCTATAATATACATCATTTAAGAACTATTATTCGAATGGCATCGAATTCGGCAACAGGGTAATGACCAGATATGATAGATAAAAATATAGGAACAAAAACTAATCACTTACGTCCTTTTTTTTTTAATATAACCTATGCAACTCTGATCAAAAGCCAAAATATGTGTATAAAACAAACTTGAATAAATTAAAAATTTTCAGGATAAGGATTCAATTATCTTCTCTGATAGATGACTAATTCCGAAAGTCGCTGAGTTAGCACTTGATAGAATAAGATAATATTTTTTCTAATAATTATAAGAACCTAATGCGATGAAAATACCAGAACTAAATAACATGCCATTGATAATAGTATATACGACAAAGTACTTGAAAACATTTATAAATTTAACGTAAACATAACGTTTAAGAATGCGGGTTCAAACCCGGCAGTTCTTCCTAGGATTATTTCAAAGTAGTAAAAAATCACTGGTCATGCCGTCCTTTGGAAGAAACGTAAAATGGTGGTCAATAAATCTGAGCTATGTCAATTACTCGTAAAAGATCCTTATCCAAATTTAAAAATATAGTGCTCCCATGACAACATTGTGCGATCAGCCAAAGTATAATAAAGAGACGTTAAAGGAAGTAATAATAATGTTTTAAGATTTAAAGGGAACTAAAAGAAAATTAAAACGCACTTTAATACATTACTTGAACGAGAAAACGATCAGTACATTAAAATAACTAAGTTCTGATTTGAATAATTTCATTTTTCTTAATAATTAAAATTTAATAACATTAAGTAAAATACAGATAACTTCCTTATCAGAGGATCTGTTACTCATTCAAGCATTTTAATGAGCAATGAATAAAGTGTTGTTATTTAATCTCAATTTACTGACAAATGTTCACTGGAGGTGATTAGATGGGTAATTAAAATCAGGGCTGATGTATTAAACCTGAATTACAAACATTTCATGAAAACAAATAATAAATGTAGTTTGTGCAATACAAATGAAGCAGAAGATCTTTATCACTTTTTGGCTGCCTGTCCGATACTTACTGAGTTTAGAAAAAAATATTTTAATTCTAAAAATTTAACCTGGGATCAAATTTTAGAGTTGATAAATGGAAAAGATTGGTTGGCGTTAGTTAATTTCTCCAGATCGGCTTTTTCTTATAGAATGTTACTAACGAGAGAATTTAACTATTAGTGAATTTGTTAAATTAAATATAACTAATTGTGAATTAATTTTAGTACATAAATAACATGGGAAGTGTTTGTTTCTTATTTTGTTATTGATTATTTATATTGATAGATTAAGGATTAATTTTGTTAATAAACACTGACTCCACGGACGGTCAACAGACCATGTAGTGTGTCTGATTTTTATTATTGTATTTCGTAATTTGTAATTTGTTTATTTATTTTTTTATTTGCTTATTGGCTATATGATGTAATTTTGAAAAATAAAAACAGACTTTTCTATCTATCTATCTATCTATCTAATCTCAATTTTATTAACTCATTCGAGACCGAATGCACACCGTGTGTGCAATAACTATAATGTGCAATTAACAGTTATCCTGAGTAAACTAGTAGTAGTGTAGTAGTGCAAAGTACAAGAAAACAAAATTTGGCACTGTTTTTACTGTGTAACAAAAAATCTAAAAATTACCTGAAGCCTTTCATACAAAGAAAAAAAAATTAGCTCCAGGGGACCGTGTTCGAGAAAACGGTAGATATAGGCATATAAATAATCACTCAATAATTTCTAAACATTTAATCGTTGAATACTGTCGTCACTCATTCGCAACACAAATGTGAATTAATCATAATCGTAGGTGATAATTTCTACAATTACAAAAAAAAAATAATACGTACTTAGTGTGCGCCTTGACTATTTTTTCCGAACCCAGCCTTATTGCACATCTAGACGGAACCTTCGGAAAAAGCTTTAGCTTCACAACTACAGTGATTCATGAGATACTGCAGATGACCAGAAAGTTGAGAAAATGGAACTTCCATTTATAAATATAGATTGTGGAATATAGATAGAAACCTATGTTCGTGCTGTCTCATGAAAAAAGGATTGCAAAAATTCACACCTATACCAGGTGAAAGGTAACAACTACAAGGCGCCAACATAAGAAATTGGAGTTGACCGTGAGGTGAAAAACAATGAAATAACAGGAGTAAAAAATTAATAGCGCTAAGCCCCAGAGCACCCTTAGGCGGACTTAGACCTGGGACTTAGTGAAGCCAACAGGTGCCCCAGCCCCCATGAAATATGTAACGCCTTTCATTTCAATATCTCAACTCCCATTACTGTCTTATCGGATATTTAATTATTTACGGTATCAATCTACTTCTATCAACACCTCACTCCATCACAAGTTTCAATCCGAAGGGCCATTTGAATGGGTGAAGGAACGATTCTTAAGTAAAACTAACTTTAGCTAGTTCTAAATGTTTAAAACCGTTATTTTAAACAAAATGACAACAAAATATATAAAAAAACATTCCTAAGATTTCGTGATTTTTTCCAATATAAAAATCATCTGCTTCTTGTCTCCTTTCTTATTTTTACCCAGTTTGAAAATGGTTGCCTAGGGTATAGTGGGCTGTCTGAAAAATGTAACATTAGACTCAAGAGACTAATGAATTGTTTCGGAAATATTCAAATGTGGCATCCAGACGCTCTCATGTTTCTAGTAGATATACCAAGTTGAAGTGGCTCTACCTTTCTTTCCGCCGGCATTACCGCCTTGGTGTTTGTCTTTTTCGATCCTTCAAAACAAAAAACCTTCTTAAATACTCGATATGAACACATGTTTCTTTGTCCATTAAAAAAACAAACTAAAAACAGGATTAAACATTTGATTGCGAAAAGTTCATAAGAACGGCCTTCTATGCCCCAGATCGTGGGTTCAAACCTGGCAGGTAGCCCTAAGATTGTTATGGGAGTAAAAAATCCTTAGTTCTTAGCTCGAGGACTAGTTAAAGTTGTTAAAGATTCCAATTCTAAAAAACATGAATAGGGAAAGTTTAGGCCTCCCGCTGTAGCATCGTCCGATTAACCACAGCGGCATTAAGTGGCGATAAATAAATAATGATAAATTTAAAATACATATGTTCTCAAATATATAAATAAAAACTTTGACATCAGAAATTCATTTTGAAAATTTCATTAGAAAAATATATGAAATCCAATATGCGAAAATATTTAATAAAACTTGGGAAACGTGCATTCCAATGGACACTGCCAAATGAGAAAAAAAATGCTGGTGAACGAAGAACTGGAAACAAATGGCCAGGCATAATTATATTAAAAAACTTTTCTCAGAACAATAGAGATATTTCCAAAAAATGGCAGATTAAAAACAAAACATCCAAACCAACTTTGAGTTGGGGGAGCTGTATTAGTCATTGATCAGTTCCCAACAATAGGACTGGAATGAATTAAAAAAAAAAAATTCATCAGAGAGGAACGTAATGAAGAATTAAATTCAGTTCAGCAGTCAAACCCTTCACATTATTGTTAAATAAATTATCTGATTCACATTAATATTCCACGTATCCGATACAGTTCTTCTGTCAATGTGATATTGTCAATTCATCAGGTGTCATAATCAGATCATTTCATTTGCGAAATTTTATAATGTTAGATTCAAAAGTGGAGAGCCAAAGGGAAAGAACATGTTAGAATAAAAATAGGGTCGTCACATTAATAAAATTATAAAAAAACTGATCAGCTGAAATATTTAAAAAATACGATTTTCGAATTATGTGGAAAACTCCAGGACAGTTTCCACGGATAGACTTTTCATCCACGTTTTGGAAATTATTTTGATTATCAGTTCCTACAGATCCTAGAGAAGAACACATATATTCTACATGCCTAAAGTATGCTGTACAATTCTGACAAAAAAATAAAAATAATTTGAGAAACTACAGAGGAATGAACGGATTTCTACGGCAACATACAAAAATCCTTTAAGCTTTTACATGACTTCAATGTCTTAGGACTTTATACTAGGGATGGGCATAATCGAATGACGATTATCGGATCATCCGATTATTATAATAATTCGGATTAATCGGTTTGGATAAGCGAATGATCATTCGAACTGAACTGTTGAACGATAATCGAGGGATTATAAGGAGCTCGGATAATCGAAATTAGAAGATTGATCAGTTAGATTTTCAGATATTGTAGAGGCTTATTAATATTTTTATTTATTTATTTACTACTAGATTTCTTAATTTACTTAATTATTGAGTGAAAATTTATGACTTCTTATTAATGATAACTAAATGAAAATAAATATATATCGTGTTTATATATTGAGGTCGCATTTTTCCGAAACATATCCACCGATTTTTATGAAAATTTTTGTTTATATTTGGTAGGTGAGAGAATAGGTCCTGAAGCGTATTTCATACCAGCAGGTGATTCGGGTGCCCCTAAGCATAATTTTTTTTTTATTTAGCATCCAAAAACAACTATAACCCCAAATTTTCAAATTCCTTTTAACCTAACATATTTAATCGTGATTTAGATATTTTTGCAAACAGAACGAAATTATTTATACTGTGGAATGACAGTCGGGAGTACGTCTGCATCATCGAACTTTCATGCACAGATCCACAAATCATTCATGATAAAAGTCGCCCCATATAGATATTTTATTCTGCATGTGTTACAACGCAGTGCGTGGAAAATTTTGTAAGATTTATTTTAATTTATAAACTAATACATGAAAATCTCAAAGATATATACATGTGTATAAAATATTGGAAATATATAAAAATTGTCTTCTTGCTATAACTTAAACCACCAGTTCTACAGTGATACACAGGGCTATAAATGAATTTTTAAATAACTAAGGTTGCACTTAAAAACATAGATCCACTAAAAAAGGGCAATGTAATTTCTACAACAACAAATAAAGATAAGAAATAAACAAGAACATAATAAATAAATCATCGTTTTTAACAATCCTTTTTTTTATTATTTCAGTGATTCTCTGGGTTCGGCTAATAAGAAATGTAACTACTATTGTTTATATAGTAAACGATATCATTTTTTCAAAATAATGAGATTATTTTTATTAGCTCATTGAGATAACAATGTTTACTAACTAAAGAAAGAGGATAGTAAAGTATTTTTCTAGTTCAATTAGTCTTCAAATATTTACTCTTTCTATTATTCATTAATTAATTGACGTTGAACACAACCGAGCAGACCTAGGGTTGTGCAGGAAGGAGGAACTGATACTGGCTAGATTAAGGATTGGCCACACAAGACTGGCCCATAACTACTTCATGACGAAGGGGACAACGCCTCAATGTACCTCCTCTGGGGTATCCTCACAGTACCCCACATTCTGTTGGATTGATTTTCGTTTAAAGCGGAGCGAAGAGAAATGGGTAAGTACATTGACATTCGGATATTATTACAAAATAAACAGAAGTCGGCCACAAAACTGATGACTTATCTTAAAGACACTTCAATTTTTTGCAAAATAAAAAAAAAAAAATTACGTTTTGTATTTTTAACATTTTTATTTGTCTTTTTATTTTATTCTTTTCTGATATGTAATTATACAGACTTTGTTTACATTTACTTAGGGGCTAAAAGAACCCTAGTGGTTGGGGAGCCTCTATGTAGGGGTGGCATAATCGAACGACGATTATCGGATCATTCGAATTAATCGATTATAGGATTAATCAGTTTGGAGAAACGAATGATTCATTCGAATTAAATTGTTTAACGATAATCGAGAAATTATAAGAGATAATCAAACGAACTTTTTGTTTTTGCTCATCAAATAAATTAGATGCATATTTCCACCTAGGCTCAACCATTGTAGAAACGGAAATTGTGGCATATCTTCTCTCAGAATGCATATTAATCATTCGATTATGAAATCATTCGATATTTAAATCATCGAAGTCTGATTATCCGATTATGATGATCATTTGATTATGCCCACCCCTACCTCTATGTTAATAAATAAATAAATCGACGGAATAAAACCAAAGAAAAAATCTTTGAAAGTCTGAAAAATTCAAATAGATGGTCATCATGACTTTACAGTCAGCAATTGTTATTTGGATTTTCGTGTTCACCATGTAACAGTTTCATTCTTAAAGTAAAAACAGGAAACCTAACGTTGCCGTGCTAATAATCAAGAGGTTGAGCACCTATTCCAATACCCTAACGTTGCCGAGCAGAAACATCAAGGTAACACATTACGTCATGTTAACGTAATCCGAACACATGACTGACACTCTTAGCAAGGTTATCAACTAACTTTAACAGAAGAAGCTTGAATTAAACGTAACCATACATAATCAATAACATACTGAGTTATAAAAGAGGTTGTAACGTTTTTCAATATTTCAATTTAATCCTCTCTGTGTTTATAAAATCATGTTTACTTGGTCATAATGTTTACATATTCTAAAAAAGTATTAGTTAAGGTTCAACCGCATCATTTTCAACCGAGAAATTCCTTATCTTTAAGTGGTATTTTGCCTGCTATTTTCTTCATTTACTGATTTTTTATTTCCGAAAAGGAAAATTCGCTGCACTGGCGGTTAAAAGAATTTGCAGTGTTTATGGTGATGATACCTTCGGAGAAAGCACAGTCCTTAAGTAGTTTGGCTTGGTTCAGAGCAGGTAATTTTGACTTCGAAGACGCAAAGTGCTTGTGTCGTCCTTTAACTGTTGATGATGACCGAATTCAAGCATTGGTGACAGAAAAACTCTCACACAACGAAACGGCATAACACAGAAACGGGTCATATATAATTGATTAAATATAGTTTACAAAAATCTGAAGTTTTTCTTGAAATCAGCAGTAAACGATATCAGTTTCCACAATAATGATTTATTATTCTTTTGATTTTTTTTATTAGATCATTGAGATAACAATGTTTATAGCCTGAAGAAAGAGGAGAGTCGAGTATTTTTCTAGTTTAATTAGTATTCAAATATTTACTCTTTTTATTATTCATTAATTAATTGAAGTAATAAAGCCGAAGAAAAAAACTCAGAGTCTGACGTTCAGAATATATAGTTATAATGACTTCAAGATCAGCTAATAGTTCTGTTTTTGGTCATGTTATTCATTCATATGTAACACTACATCTTAAGTAAACCGGATCATCTAACGCTGTTCTGACGTACTTATTTTGCAATATTACACATAACGATCAATAAATATGTTGCTTCTTGAAAACCAGTCCTGTAAGCACTAATTCCACTGATTAAGTCTGTAGGATGTAAACATATTTCGTGAAGGATAGATAAGATCAATCCAGCTTTCTAAAAACAATGATAGGTTTACATCAACCTCTATACAGTTCTTATTGGGGTACGTAATGGTAATTAACCTTAATAACGTAGCAACAATGTATTCGTAACTGTATATTAATACAGGATCGCGATACACAATTGAAAAAATCAGAATAATACAACACACACATTTTCTACCATAGGCACTACCTATAATACTTTTTTGGAATGCAACAACAATGTGGCATAAGCATAATAACAATAGTAGAAGAACAAACCAAAAAAATGTTTAAATTGCAATGGTATGTAATATAAATAATATTAAAAATAATTCATTAGTACGGATGCCATTAATCTTCCCCACACCATACATTAGTCAGGTCAAATGAATAAATTGTGAAGGGGTACAAA
The DNA here is from genome assembly GCA_023052935.1 of Piezodorus guildinii. Classification (NCBI taxonomy): domain Eukaryota; kingdom Metazoa; phylum Arthropoda; class Insecta; order Hemiptera; family Pentatomidae; genus Piezodorus; species Piezodorus guildinii. Next base: position 110,459,241 of record CM041296.1, on the reverse strand, counting down.
CTTGTTTCATCTGAAATTAAAAAAAAAGAAAAAAAGAGTAGGATAGAAAATGGCACTAACCGGTGATGGATGAAACCAGAGGGCTCAGGAGTGTGACTTGCGGACAGGCAATTTGTTACAGAGATTTCACTCACTGACAAATCACGTCACTTAAATTCTAATAAGGTTAGTTCACAAGGCTCCAAGGCAACTTAAAATATTTTTTTAAACTTTGAATTAGTTTAAATATAATTTTGTTCATTTATTTAACGATTGATATCATTAAAATGAGGAAGAAGACCTCAATACCGATTTATAAAAGTTTTAGCATTCAAGTGGTGTGTTCTAGTTCTAGAGCTCTTGTATACTGTACACTGAGTCGGGTTCGAACCCATATTTCAGCCTTCGGGCAACCCTGGGGTATGAAGACCTGCCTGGGGCACTCCCAGACTCAAAATTGGGATGAAAAAGAGGCTGAGCGCGATCAAGGTCTTATAACAACTTTTTCTTTTTTTTAAATATATTTTTATTGATTTTTACAATTGTATATAAAATATATATCACAAGTAAAAGGGCTAAAATTACAAATATAGGCATGAAATAGTCTAGTGAAGAAGCTACTCAGTGGTAACACTTCAATCATTCTTTCGGGTAACACTGTAATGTTGATTTTATTAGCAGGTCTTTACAAGTGCCACGGAGTACTATCAGGAAGAGTTGGAGACGAGAGAGTTTACGGACAAGCGGGTTTGTGTAGGCTGGTAGTTTGGAATGAAAGGAGGTAGCTGTATCGATTTTTTGGCTGTCTTCAACTAGTGGAATATTGAGGTCTCAATGGATTATTTTATTAGTAACAAAATGAGGCATATTGAGGATTTTGGATGGCAAGGATTGGATGCGGGAGGAATTTGATGGACTAGTAGAGCCCCATAGCTCAATGCCATATGACCAATAGCTCTAAGAATGGTTATATAAATAAGTTGTTTGTAGTAAATAGGTAATTTTGATTGTTTGTCAAGTAAGTGTTGTATTAAACGGTATCTACGAGCAGTTCTTATCGTTTAAGTCTTGTATGAGGATTAAAAGTAAGACGTTTGTCAAGAAGGAGTCCTAGGTATCGTATTTGTTTTACAGGGATAAGTAGGTTATTACGAAAGGATACAGCAGGTGATTTGACGGGATTTATTTTATTTCCCCAGTTTCGACACCACCCTTCTATGGTTCTGTAGGACTTGGGACGCATTAAAAAACAAATTAGAAATAGTACTTCTCCCTTATATATACTGAACCAAAGAAAGACCCTTAATGAGTAGTACAATAACAGATTTTTTTTGTTTAGTATTCCACAAAGAAATATTATTACAGAAGCTGACATGAGAATGCGATGCGACGCTCAAAGGAGTTTACATGGTCCTACTCAAACGATCGATTTAAACGAGCTCAACCTACTGAGGCCAGAGAGCACACTGTTTGCTCTTCTCGGGTTTCTGTTATAGAACGTGCACCTATGTATGTCGTGACTGTAAACAATGACAATAAACGTTACTTCTGAGAGAACAATTTTACGGAACATGGATAAACCCTTTTCATGGTCATTCTATTGGGTTATCTGGAATATAATCCATGGTTTTTATTTAAGTGACAACTGTTTTATTTAAACAAAATCTTCTCTACTAGTATCAATACGTTTTTGTCAAGGTGTAGGCTACTTTTCCATTCTCTCGGAATAGAATTTTCCATCTTTAAATTTGAACCTTTCCAATCACCTTGAAGTGGCCATGAACATGCGATTTGCTATGATAAGTTTTCCCTGCTCTCGAGCAGTTCTAGAGTTTTTTTTCACCAAATCCCGCAGAACATCTTCATCAAGAGATGAAGTCCTTCTACGACCTTCTTTGTCTCCTAGGCTGAAGTCACCCTTCCGAAATTTTTTGATCAGTGCACTCATTGATGCTGCCCTCACCACAGACTTGATTGAAGTTTCTGGCCGTCTGGACCCGTTCCGGCCTAGTTTAAACTCGTAAAACAAAATTATAAGAACAGCACGCGTTAGGATCATAGTAAAGACTGGATTATTTCTAAGTAGTGTAATACTACAAAAGTAAACACAGATTATTGTTTTAAAGATGATTAATAAGCATTGATATACAAATGAATAATCCAGTAAACGTAAACAGTTCGTTATATAGAGGAGTATTTTATAGAAAACCCAAAATCCTGCTTCATTTTCCGAGCAATCCAATGAAATTGCTGATTCCATAAACGTAAATCGTAGAGGGTTATGAATGGTAGTCACTTTTAACTGAAGATGACCATAACCCTTTGCAAAAGTCGTATTAGTGTTTTGCAACAAATCGAGTGCTATTTAATGCTTCAAGTAAGGTAAATTGCACAAATATATCTCAATAAAAAGATATATAAGTCTTTTATGTAAATTATTTTACTTAAAGTATTAATACTAAATGACCAAATAGGTTACATGAATACAAGAAGGCAAGAATCAATCGAAATCAACAGCTATATAAAAGAGTAACAGTAAACCGGGAACCTTTATATGAGAGCATTATTGATATGTGGGTTATTATTATTGATATTAACATTATGGATAAACGGTTAAAACTTACGAGCCACAGTAGATAGCTAAGAAATATGACAAAGGTAAGGAAGAATGCAAGCTGAAAAGATTACTGAAGATAATTACTTCATTGAGCTCACCCTATGAGATCTCCCCATAAGCTATGGAAGGAGAGTAACACAAACATTCAACTAACGTAAATGTTTTCAGAAACATAAATATATGGATTTTTTTTTTTTTTTTTTTCTATATAGGCCAACTAAGGACCACGTAAAACAGCATTTTCGCTGGAAGTTTGCGTTATTGTTTGTCCACATTCTGTGGTTGTGCTTCTTGTCTGGAATTCTGGATTGTCCTCGAAACACATTAGCTTTATTATAGTTCAGAACCATGATCTATCTTTGCCGTCTCTATCAAATACATAAAACAAGAGATATTTCTCCCGCCATACCTAGGTCAGACATTACCATTGAAAGCCTCTTTCTCAACAGTAAAGGTTTAAATGAAAAACTGGAACTTGAGGAGCGGAAGATTCTGGGTAGGATAATGGTACCAGTGAAAATAGACGGTGGCTACACGAGACGGCAAAACCTGGAACTTTTTTGTTACACTGAGATCACGGGTGTAATTCGAAAGAGACGTTGGAGTTTCATGGACAATGATTCCCAACAGAGTTATCAGTCAGATTTTAGTGAATTCGCAAATGACAAAGGTTAGGACATCATAGCTAATGGAAATATCAAAAGATCTTCGGGAAATATATAGATAATATAATTTAATAACATGAATAAAGTGGAAAAGTAACATAAGGTCAGATTATTTTTTAATTTTCACTAAATCGGAAGCATTGAATCTATTATTATGACTATCAAAAAGAGCAATGAAAGATTATTACAGCAAGAAGTAATCCATAACACCTGAGAAGGCTTTGAATTCTAGAGCAATGAAATGGAGATGAAGGAATGAAGATCAAAGGTAGAAATGATATCCGTTTTTGCATAGGCAGAGCCAAATGGAAGTGAGGTAGGGCGGGGCGACAATTAATTGCAAGCATCCATGAACGCAAAAAGTCCACCCGAGAGTCCGCTAGCCAACCCGACTGGTCTCGAACCCGCGAAGACTTCTTTGTGAATAACTCATGGTCTTTACTCGCTCCGCAATTAGGTAATCTCTTTACCTTGATAGCGATCTAGGCTCCATTATGCCCACCGCTACATCCGCCTAATCTACCGGATACAGTCCTTTGCTAATACGACTTTGTGACCCCATCTTGTTAATTATCTAACTTCTAAGCCTTTAAGTAAATAGACTTTGCAGGATCTTCTTCACAAGCAGAATTAATTTTCTCCTTAATATTGAAATATATTACATAGTAAACGGAGTAATATGGCGGATCTGCGACGATATGTAGGTTTCATATAATTTATTAAATATACACATAAATAACATTTTACGTTTATAAAAAAATATAAAACAGCAACATTCGATAAAAAGATGTGGGTTTTGTCGATTCCATTTAACCACTCTTTTTAAGGATTCGTTTTGAAAAGTTAATAGAACGATTACAAATATATTTTTAATTCATGGTAATACTTGATCTCCTATAAATAGACAATCTTACAGATCCATGTAATGTGATAAATAGAAAGAAACGTCTACCAAAACCTGGGCACATAAATATTATCAGTAATACTAATTCCACCATAATAATAACTTAATTTATATATATATATATATATATATATATATATATATATATATATATATATATATATATATATATAAAACCGACTTATCCCTTGGTGATTACATCACGAGTGAACAGCTTGACCGATTTTGCTGATTATTTTTTTGTTGTGTTTATAACAGTCATGAGAAGGAACGTATGAATAGAAAAAGAGAAGAGTTACGTTGATAGTCAAGTTTTTTTTTTTCATTTTCTAAGGTAATCTTTTATCTACATATTTTCAAATGAATCGCCTTTTCCCTTGGTCATCGTATCAAGCGTTAACGGCTTAACCGATACCGCTACGACATAGCTAAGACGATATCGTCAGTTGGGCCAGCAAGTATATAATATTAATTGTTATTTGATGTTTTTGAGCCTTGTGAAATTGTGGGAGAGTGACCTATGTTTGACTACTGTTTAATTTGTAAAATTGAACAGGTCGACTTCGAAAGACCATAGTTCAACTGATGTTATTTATTTATTGAAATATTTATTATTGGTATTCGAGAAAGTTGGTATTAGCTGATCCGACTGGTAGGCGTCCGAAAGATAGTCCGAAACGTCGATGGGAGGATTGTGTTAAGGCTGATCTCGGGAGCTTGGGCTTGAACGGTGAACATTGGACGAGTCTGTGCAGGCGGAGTTTGATGGTATCGGCATCGAATCTTCGGGTTCGGTAAGCCTATTATTATTATTATTTATTTATTTATTTATTGTTGGAATAAGCTAATATAAATTTTTTTTTAATGTTAAAAAATGAAAATCAGAGAAACCCTTAGTAATTCTTAATCAATGCGTTTGAGAGTAGATTACGGATATGTAAAAATTAAAAACAATACTCAATTTATGTACGAAAAAAAATGTTTTTTATTTGTTGACCAATTAAACCCAATAAAATGAAACATAAGTCGTAACAGGCTTTAGGGCACTTAAATACAAATCGATATGAAATTGAGACATCTTACAACTGGAGACTTCCACTTAGAATAGTAATACTAACCGCCTATTTAATTTATAACTATAACAATTCCTGTCAAGGCCGTATCGCTGTTTCAGAGTTCTCGTATTTCGGAGCATAATAAACTATAATTGCCACCTGAAACCGTTGTAAGTTAAGGGGAATACAATGACATATTGTTCCCGTTTAGACCGAATATCCTTCCGTGACCCACGGCAGAAAAACATTAAGGTAACCATGAATGGAGTGATATTTCTAAAAACTGGTTGGTTAGAATAAATCTCTTGTGTGTGAGAAACCGCTGATAGCATTACCACAGCCGAGTTTATAGGAATTGGACTTAAAGATTATTTTAAAGAAAATTAAATTATTAAATTATTCCTTCATTATTAACAACAATAAAAAAAAAATTCATGGTTCTTAATTTTTTTTCTGAATCTGACAGAAAAATATCTTGTCATTCACAAGCCTGCAACAAGTTATAGATTTATATATGTAAAAAAAGGTAACGTTAAAGAGGGAATAAATTTTTTTTTAAATACAGCATTTATTCCTAAACCTGAAACATATAGATCAGTTGTGTCGTCTTTTCACATTTTATAAGATCAATCTCATAAATATTCATAAAATATAAATAGTGAACGAAATAAACACTGTTTTTTTTTTTTCTTTTCTAATAACAGTTATAATACTGAAAGGAGATTCAGACCAAACTAAACCGTTTTGTACGTTTAAAAAAATTTTAAAAAAAATTCTCCTATTCATTAAATACCTGCAATATATTTTTTGTATGCAGTTTTTTACACAGGCGAGTTTTTTTTTTCGCTTTTGGATAACGGATTGTCAGACGCTTAAGTATATTAGATTTTTTAAATTAAACCTCAATTTTGTCATAAAGCACATGATTACAATTAGCTATTTTCCTCATTTCTCTCTCACAAAAGATTATTTAATCTGATGTTTTTATATCACTCGAAAGATCCAATATATAAATATATGTGAACGTACAAGATAAGCATAACAATAGTACATGTCAGGTTATGACACATTATACCCCTATTGGCTCAACCCGTTTCCCTCATGAAAGTGAAACCTCATATCATTATGGTTAACACGATATCATTATGGTTCATAAAACCAATATTAAAAAAAAAAAAATTAAGGAACGGAAAGTGATTTGTCTGTTTACATCAACAGCTATTATCCAGTTCGTTTTATTATAATATCTATAAGGATTAAGAATTACAAATTTATTTTATAAATTTATTATTATGAATTAAGTAACTTAGTATTAATATTAGTATTCTAATAAGGAAAAATAGTAATATTACTGAATAAAATGATTTGTTCCAGAAACAAAATATGTACTTTTGTATCTGCAATATCATCTATTTTAATAGCTTCTTTTTTTTTTTATTTATTTAGCTTATTCATTTTTTTTTTTTTTTTTTTTTTTTTTAACAAACTGAATCTGCTCCTTTCCAAAATAAGAGAAAAAATCAAAAAGGGGAAATATGGATAAATAAAAAATGGATAATCTGTTAAAATTATCAACAGAAATTAGCACAATATACGACTTTCACTTACTTCCATTCTTCAATTTTTGTTAATGCTTCAAGAATTTTTAAATGCAATTAGAGACGAAATATAGAGGTAAGTGAAAGTAAAAGATTGATGAAATTATCAAAGCTCTTATGTTCAAAAACCCAAAAATTACATAAATAAATGTTTTTGCTCTTTCCTCCTTGAGTTGGATTTCGAACTCGACCAACTTATATGTTTGCCCGTTTTTTTATCAATGCTATCAAGATTGTATGGTTAATATTTTCGAATCTTATCGAACTTTAGATGAAGAAATTATCGGCATTTATATTCTGCCATACTGTTTCAACCTAAATGAAACCTATATGTTGTTAAAGCCCCAGTTAAAGAGTTCATCGATATAGCAAGTTTAATCAAAACCGTTGTAGCCGTTTTCGAGAAAATTATATGGAGTAGCACTATCACGGTCAACCGATTTTATGAAAGCGTTGGTGTAACATATCGGGCGTATGGTTGTCTTAAATATGAAATTTCAATTTCGTATGACTTTTAGTTTTCGAGCTAGACTTACCACACACACACTCTCATCACACACACACAGGACCAGAAGGAGTCAATAATATGGAAAAATGAACCGATGGAAGAGGACAAAGAGGCGGCACTCAGCCATTTCCCTCCACGAGGTAACGGCGGTCCCTTGGAGAGGAATGAACAGGTGTAGGGAGGTTGGTTTTAGTGGGTAAAAATCCCACACACGGATAGGTACGGGCATATAACGTGTCTTTTCAAGATTTCAACCTACCCTAATTTAAAAAAAAAAAAAAAAATGTTATTATGTGGACTTATGGTACCTTTATTTCGGTTGGAAACTGGAATTTAAAAATTTTCACAATCACAATACTTTCCCTTAGTATATATTTCATAGTATGAAATATATATATTTATATTTATATATATATATATATATATATATATATTTATTTATTTATTTAATATTATATAAGTAAATTAAAGTAAAAATTTAAGTTTCTTCAAAAAATAATTCACTTTTTCAGGAAACGGCAGGATTTAAGAATAAGGTTGAAAGGCTTAAGCGAACATCTAAAATCTACAATTAGAATTTTTTTTTTTTTTAATCACTGACAAAGAATATCTATGGACTCCATTTTTGGTAAGTTTGATTTTCGTTTAACTTGATACTTCAATATTTTATAAAACTACTGAATAATCCTTTATTAGTGCTCGTGGAAGAAAGTGAAGGTGTGGTTCACCTTGCGTGACTTTCCGACTAGTTTTTTCCTTCATGTTACAGTGTTGGTTTTCCATTATATTACAGAGGCTATCTGGATAGTAGAATAGTTCCATTAATGTCTTAGTTCTTAAGATGAAATTCACACTCAGATACGTACAAAGGTAGAAACAATTCTTAATAGTTTGTGATGAACAAGAGATTAATTATTCGAGAAAAGGACGACGCAAATAGAAAAATTTGAGTATTAAAAGTGGAAAAAAGTCTGTCCCAGGCTGGTGTGAAAAACTTATAAGCCCATCATTCTTGAAACTTAATCATCAGCTCATGGATTAGATGATATAACGGAGAGATCCCCATAAAAGTCAATCTCAACTTAGACATTTTGAAATACCAACTTAATTGAGTTTCTTAGTTTTCACTTGTTTCTGTATCATAAATAATGTGCTTCAGTAAACTACTTTATAATAAATCATATATATGATGTGAGCTAATCGTGTACAAACGTTCAGTGAACTGCTATAAACCATTAATCTTCTTTCACATTTTGGGCATTCTAATAAATATTTATACATCAAAAACAGAGTTAGCAACGTTACTATCGTAACTTTTATTTGCATTAAAAAAATGTAAATCACCACTACGTTTAATTTTATTAATTTATTTGTTTAAAATATATACTGCCGACATAACAGGCCACAAGTATAAAACTGCTACAATAGCCGCTTTCGCCGATGATATAGCCGTCCACAGTACTAGTATGAACCCAACTCAAGCTCTGACTCAGGCTGGATTGGTGTGTCAAAACATTGTTCGGAAAATTATAGCAGTTGAAAATCAGAGTGAAGGCATCAAAAACAGACTGCCAGCGAGTGTAAATCTGGTTTACTATTTTCAATAATGAACCTTTGTAAAAAAAAAAAAAACTAACACTCACCTATAAAAAAAAAAAAAAATAATAATAATTAAGGGCTTACATTTCAAGATACGTAGAACCCGAATAACGAATTTAAAAATCAGTTTGTCCTCCTTCCACTACTGAACCATCTTTTTTTTTTCGGCACAAAAATACCAGGATATTCGAAGATATTCTAATACCTAGACGTTGATATAAGCTGGTTATTTTTGAAATGGCGGCCGATTAACAGTGATTTAATTCCATAACGCAGTTATTTTTTAAGATAAAAAAAGAATTATTAGTGTTTTTTAAAAATAAAAAACCCGAATAATTATTAAAAAAAAAGAAGAAAAAAATTAAATTTTACACATCAATACGCTCTCAGCAACTATTGGATTGTGTCACATGAAACGTCCGTTTTCAAGGTAAAGGATTTTTATTAAAAATACGATACGAAAACACAATTTTATTCGAAGTATTTACCTTCTTTTTCTACACATTTTTCCAACGTGACACCAACTTTTTTATCCCCGAACTGAAAAACTCTGAACTTTAAAGTGAAACAAAATCTGAAAATGCACTTTTCACTTGATCGTCATTTTCAAAAAGTTTTCCTTTGACGAAGTTGTCTAAATTCCTGAACAGGTGGCTCTCTGTTGGAGACAAGTCGGGAGAAAATGGTGGGTGCGGAAGAACTTCAGTTCTTTCAATTTTTGCACGGTATGTTTTGAAACATGCCGCTCAGTGAGATCATGAGGTACCCCATGTATCGAGCTTTTTTACTTTCCCAATATACTTTAAAAGTCTGGAAACGGTAGATGCACTTGCATTTAGTTGTGCTGAGAGTCCTTTAATGTTTGGTAGGGGTTTCCTTCTACTGTATATTTCAGGACATCGTTGTCTATTACGGACGGAGGTCTTCCTCGGGGTTTTCCAAGTCGGTATCCCCAGCTGAAAACTTGGCAAACCAACGGCGAATGGTCCGTTCATTAACACTCCCTTCCCCAAACGCCTTGCAAATATTTCTAGTGGCCTCAGCTGCTGAATGGCCGAGTTTAAGCTCGTACAAAAATATTACTCGAAAATCGCGTGTTTCCATGTACATATTTGGAGGTATTCTAAAAAGTGGGTAATGAATTGGGAAGCTAATGTTTATAATACAAAGGTAGAGGATTAGTAACTGTTTACTTTAAATATGTAAACATTTGGAAGAAAACAACAGAGACCTGCAAAATCCTTTATGTATTTCAGAAACTATAAAAACGGATATTTCATGTGAAACAACCCAATAACTCAGTTATTTTTGAAGATAGAGATAAACATGCACAAAGTTTTAGAATCAGTGAAGCGCGAATTAAAAAAAAAAAATTTGTAATCTTATTTATATATGCGCTTGTAACTCCGTTATTTTCGAGGATAGAGAAAAGATTTTTGTTTTTTAGCCATAAAGCCGCCAATAATTATAAAAAAGAGAAATGAGAAAAGAAAATAATAGAAAATTCACCCTATTATTTTTAAAGATAGAGAAAAATATGTCCATAATTCTAGATTCAGTAAAGCGCGATATACAGAAAAAAAAATTGATCTATATATTGCAGTTACAAATTATAATATATGTAATTCCACCAAAACTTGGGTATCGAAAAGATTTGCAGATATAAACGGTTATACCCTGAAATAGTCATTTGGAAATAAACGATCGTGTAATGATTTGCAGCGTTTTGATTTTCGAATTCTCACACTACTATTATACTACAGGGTTAATGACAAATTACTGTTATACGGCTACTGTTGTACTACACACTAATCTTGTCTTGTACATTGAATTAAGGTTCATCAGACACGTTCAGGAAATGTGAGGTAGCTCGAACTCTACTAATTCCTATTACAAAATGTAATGAGTAGATAATGCAGCGGAAGTCCCAAGTTTCGTACAATAATTAGTACATCATCAAGTTGCAATTATTCATAATTAAGGGAGAGTTGAAAATGGGTTGTGAGCCCTTTGTCCCCCGGAGTGGTCCTGGCCTTACAATTGTTACCATTAGCGGAGGTAACTCAATGATGGAGTAGAACCATCAATCAACCGAGGTCTTAATTAGGTTTCATCTCTCATCTAAATTCATCAACACAATTGCCCGGGCTCAGAGAGTTTATCCAAATGGGAAAGGACCCCTGGGAAAACAAAGATAAGTAAATCAAAATTTGATAATTTACTATTTTAATTTCACTAACTTATATTTCTTGCATGAATATGAAATATATAATATAGAAAACCAATCGGTGCTATTTTAGAAAGATTGTTTTGTTTGCACTTTTAGACAATAATTAAATATTCCTAAATAAAAAAAGGTTTAGTATCTAATCAGTATAACACGGAAACAGATTTTTATATAAATCTAAAACAATATTAAAGTAGAAAAAATGTAACGCTCAGTTTATTTTCGTATTTCAAGATATATAAATATATAATGACACATAGCTTAATTTTTTTTTTTTTTTTTTTTAAATACAAGATAATAAATGAGGGACGCAGAGGGATAGACTGACAAATTACGTGTATAGACTCATATATAGGGTGTCTAGCAAATCAGCTCAAAGAGATGTCCTGACTTTTCCATATTGTAAGAAGTCTTTTATCTGGCCAAATCGCGGTGAAAATCGACAAAACAAAGAATAATTATTTGTGTGATTTGTGGACATCTTGTCATTTAGTGCCACAAAAAATGAAGCACTGATAGTGGATCCCACTATCAGATATGAAACAAATGACCAGGAACAAGGCAAAAAGATTTAAGAGGAGAAAGAAAACATTTATATGTATTCCATACCCAAGGAAAAATTGCTTGAGGATCTCGGCGAAAGGGAATTTACAATCGTGGGGCTTTGGTTCGGAAACAGGGGGACCATCTCAGTAGCCACTACATCATTTTTGGAGAATTATGGACTCGAAAAAAATCAGTTGCAAAATATAGCGGAGACCATAATCTTGGACTTACTGGGAATACTGCATCACCGCGTATATTGAGGCTGGTCTGGATTTTTATATGCCCATGATCGATTTCGAAATAATTAAAGTCTATATATTTCTATTTGGCAGAATCTCCATCTATTTTTTTTTTTTTTTTTAAACTGTCTTCAAGATTTTTCCGGTAGCTGTGTACTCATAGCAACTCAGCAGCAGATCCTAATTGCAATTTCCTCCTAATATGGTATACTAGATTAAAAAAAATAAAAAATATATATATATATATATATATATATATATATATATATATATATATATATATATATATATAAGGACTAATTACTTGACGATATGATTCAACTATATCTACCCGACACCAGCTCAAATTGTAGTTGTTTAAGTTGACTTACCAATGAATTATGATGAACTTGAATACTGATGTTAGTAATAATAATCAATATTTACAAATCGGACTACAAATCTATTTACAAATTATTTTCAATCAATATATCTTTATAAACTTTGAAAGCTTTTCTTTAATCTTTGAAGCTCTGCAGCCCAATCTCCAGCTTTCTGAATAGCTTCTAGGAGCCGTTTTGCTTTTTTTGCCTCCAATTCCTTCACCTGAAGGTTGACTTTTCTCTTCTCAACAGCCCTGTTGTCCTTTTATGACATTAAAAATTAAACCCGCTTTATGATATTTGCAACATCACAACAAGTAGGCATATTGGAACTTTTGTCTGAGTAAAGAAAAAAAATGTTTATCAGGGACCATTTTCCCTGACCAAAGAACAAATTTCCTGACTTTTCCCTCATTTTTACATATGTTTTTAAAATCAATGACTTTCCCCGGTTTTCTCGATTTTTCCTGTTGCTAGACACCCTGATATATCATTGCTCAGTGAGCCAATAGTCGACATTTAGAAGGGCATGTGACACTAAGCTACAAAATATGTATATCAATAAATAATGAACATAAAAGTCTTGATATTGGGGACAAAGCCGTAACATCGAAGAGTTTGACGAGTTATATAATTGATTATACGAATAAAGATATAATGGAGAGGGATACCTGTAGCATGGTTGTTAGTATAGCAACTTCCTATGGCAAAGGTCCCGGGTTTAAACCTGCAGGTGGTCCTAGGATTTTTTAATGGGAGTAAAAAATCCTTAGTTATGCCGTCCTTAGAAGGGGGCGTTAAAAGGTTTACCCGAGCCTGTGCAATGTCAGGTACTCGTTAAAGATCCCTATCCTAATTAAACCTGGATAGAAAAATTTAAGACTCCGACTGCCATCGTCCGACCAGCCATTGCAGCATAAAGGGACGTTAAATAAATAAACAAACAAACAGATATAATGGAAGAAATTCATGCTTATTCTAATATGTAATATTTTTTTTACAATTTCATTTAAACCAATCCTAGAGTATATGACCTTTCAAACAAAAGTATTTCAGTATATTTTTATTTTACTAGACTAGATATAGCTAAATAAATGAGATCAACGCAAAATAAGATACTTTTGAACTAATATTGATATATTATACGACCTCTTCCATTCCTGGAAAGCTAGTTAATGGGAACCATCCTATCGTGAAACCAATTTGCTTTTTATAAACTACTCTAATCCACTTAAACGGCTAAATTTTATATGTTACGAAATTAAATCGTCAAGAAATAACCTTGTAAATGTTGTAACAATTGGAATTAGAATTGGAAGAGACAAGACGGAGCTAATAATACTAGAGAAAGACAATGAAGTAGACACCGTAGATTCATAAAAGTTGATAGGGAGAGGGACCATTAGAGCCGGGAGCATACTGTAGCGAGGAGCTCCAGAATCTAGGGCACTCTTCCGCCTGATAGCCATCACCCCTCTCACAATGCCCGTTTAAACTTTACACATTTTCAGCTACCAGCTTCACTTTACCTAAGTGCTCCTATCCTATCCAATAAACAATGCTTCGGTTCATAACCTATTGCTCTATCACTGTGAACAATCTGCAGTAAGGGTAAGGCTAAGGCACAAAATAACAAGAAGGTTTGGAGGAAGCATTACACACTTGATATAGGAACACTTAAGAATGGAACAAAAAATAAAACTACACATCGACCTCCAATAACCCCAAGCAGAAAGGAATATCAATCATGTATTTGATGAAGGAAGTTCTGATGAAAGAACTATTATTCGTTAGTTAAAAAATTGTTCTCAACGACGCACAGTGGAAAATATGACCGATTTAGGGGGGGAAATTCTGAAACTTGTCAATATTTGGGGGTCAACCTTTGGGGTCCCAGATTACGAAAAAAAAACAGGAAAAAAAAAAAAAAAAAAAAAAAAAAAAAAAACAACCTGTACCACTACAACCCATGAAGGGTCTTGGGCTCAGTACATATAGAGATTCGTACTGTTTCTAGGCCAACGACAGTGCAATGAGGTGAGGAGACCTTAATCACGCTCAGCCGCCAGGTTTTTCCCCAATTAATTTGGGTACCCACTTTATAGAGGCTGGGTCAGCCCCAGGAGGGTCTCCATACCCTAGGTTCGCTCCCCGACTGAATTAACAGAATAAATAATATTCTGCCACTGCCGGGATTCGAACCCAGGACCCGGAGCACAGCAGACTAGTGCTCTATCCACTAGACCACGCCGCTCCCCACGAAAAAAAAAAATATGAAAAAAATTATAAGAAAAAACTAAAAAAAACTAATTAATTTCTATACACGATTGGCGAGCGCACAGTGGTCAAACACCAAATTTATTTGCTAAAATCTAAAACTTCCCTACATTTTACGTTTGAATTCCCAGAATAGGGGAGGGGAAAACACAAAACATCTAATTACGGCTCGAAGTTGCTGAAACTTGCTAATAGATCATTTCGGAAACTCTTCAAATAATAGATTGCAAAATTTTTGATTAAGAGTGTTGTGTCTGAAAAAAATTAATTGTTACCCAATACGCAAAAATTCTTAGTAGTATTTAAAGACTAGAAGGATTGATGAAACAAATCCTTGGGGGTTTTATAGTTTTTCGTTATTGCATAGGGGCTTACATTTACAAATTGATAAATTAACTCTACAGGTAGATTGCAACGTATATTCAATTACGAGTTTGGAAATATAATGTCTTACCTGTTTCAGCAATGTCCATCGTTAAATGAAAGCAAAAATACTTTGCTCTAAATACACCTTTAACACAATAAATGACCATCGAATAAAGATAATTCCACCACCAGTAATCAGGTACTTGTGTGAACTAATAATAAACAGGTGAAGCATGGGAAAATTCCAAACTATTGACTTGACTTTTGTCCAACTAAATTGGTGATTTTGCCCACTGTGCGACGTTAGAAATTCTACCCCGGGGACTGCCTCAAACATCAATGGAGGACAAAGATCTTAAGAAAGCTGTGGAAGAAGCACCTCATAAAATAGTCATAGAACTTACGTCAGAACTCTCGACACAGTCATATGACAGTTCCCAGACATTTAAAATTGATAGAAAAGGCAAAAAAGCTCGATTCCTGGATCCCACATGTCCACGACGAACGTTATGAGTTATAACGCCAAGAGGCGTGAGCTTCTTTGCTTGCTCGACAAAGAAACGAACCATTTCTCGGATGCGTAAAAACATTTGAAGAAAAGTGGATCATGTATGACAATCGACATGTATCAGGTCAATGGTTAAATAGTATGTTGGTCTATGGCCGGGGTCATTCAGTTTTCATGCCTAATAAAGAGAAAAACAATTGATTAACAATTATATCAAACAATAATCATTCAACAACAATCGGAGTTTGGGCAAACTTCTGCTAGAAAAATACGTTTTCTGAATTTCTTTAAACGCGTAACTCTATGTTTTTCAAATATGTGATAGAAAACTTGGAAAGTCCAGAGCAGAAGTGTATCGAAAATAATATTAAATCCGTTTAAATAAATAACAAATAAATACTAAGATCAATTATGTGTTAATGATACCCACTATTTGTGGGTATAAATATGATGAAGCGGACAATGTGGTCCTAGTTTCCAGTAGTGGATTTAGATCTTGCTTTTAGGTAGGGCGGGAGGCTTTGCCAAGAGATTAGGGATATATCCCCTGAGGGGAAGGAGGGTCTAGGAGTCCCTTAAAACTATTAGTTAGTCAATAAACTATGAGTCATTAATTACATTTTCCTGTGGAGCGGAAAATCCCAGTTCGCGGAGCTTAAACTCTCGCCAAATCCTGGATCCGCCATTTTGCTGGCTGCGAATCCATGATTAATATTTATAGGTGCTTTTATATTTTTGTCCAACAAAAGTAGCGAGTGCTCATAAACCTAAGAGTGTCCTTACACAGTATTTGGAGAATTTCAATTCGTGGGTTAGAATGTATCGCAATTCTCGATCTTAGCACTCTGCCTAGTAATTGGCATTAAACCGCGTATAACAGACTATAAACATCAAAAATAGTTAAACAAAAACGGGTTGACGTGCATATTTACCAAATCAGCACCGAAACTAGACACACAGCACAGTGTCAGACACGAAAGATGAATAAAATGAACCGGTAGACATAAATCGACCATATATGAAACATTACTTTAATTAAACATCTTTAAAATTCTCTCATATCAAATTAGTTTTTTTCTATAGAATTTGAACTTGTAACTGGCGTCATTCATTGCCTCTTACAATCAATTGCGATTTATTATTTTCAATAATCACCAAATCGACCAAGAAAAAAAAATTACTGCATCCACCTCAAAATTGGAGGTTTTACGTTTCAAGATAGTAGAACCCAAATAAGAATGCAAAACAAAATTCGTAGTATAAATTAATAACTTTAAAAAAATCATTGAAATCGGTTGAGAAATAGGATAGATGAACCTATTGGACATTTTCCTTGAATATAAATCGACAGTATTGCTGATTCGTCTTTTCGAAGCTCTTTGATTAATTTATTGTCGTATATAAGTAAATTGTCTACGTAGCTATATAAATTGTTACACTATGTAATATACTGTTAATAATAATTATATCGAAATAATAAACAATTGTGAATTATTTGCAACGTTTTTTTAAAATGCTTTTAGGGGTTAACGGCAGTCAGTGTGAAACAACTTTATAATTGGAAGATATATTGCAGTCTAAATGCGATGGAAATTTATATATTATAGGTGTAATTATCTTATCATAATTTTGTATATTTCAAAAAATTAGGTAAATCATCTTATTAGCATAGATAAATAACGGCTAAATATGAAAGCTGGGCGAGTTTGATAAACAACTAAAGGAGAAAAGTGCAAACATATTTATTTATGCAATTTTTGTTTTCGAACACAATAATAGTAATATATATGTATAATATACCGTTGGATAGCTAATGATTTTAGAAAAAATATTATCTGATACACGGAATTGTAAAGGGTAATGGAAAGTGATGAAAAGCCGATAAAACTAACTGGTTTTGGTAGATAAAAATATAATAGATTATGTAATAAAACACATGTTTCTATTGAAATTCAATTTAATTACTTATTTAACCATTTATTTTTATCTCTACATGTATTTAAAAATTATGCAATTGAATTTAACAACGGAGTTAAGTGAAAGTCGTGTGTTGAGCGCACCATATTTTTTTTGTAAATATTAAGTTGTAAATAACAAAAAATATTGTCTGAGTGGAGCCCATTGGATGAGAAAGGAAACCGAGGCAGGCAAAGAAGAAGATGGGTCGATGAGATCAAAAAGGCAGGTGTCACATAAAGCCAAGTACAGAGAATTTGGAAGATGAAGATGAGCGAACTCTTCAACTCATGTACGGGTAGTTAACGTTAAAGACTTTAAACTCCTAAAAAAGAAGGTCTATGTACATATATAAAGAAAGAAGAAAAAAAATGTATTATAAATGTTTATATGAATATCAATAAAGACTATTATTATTATTATTATACTAATCACCTCTGGAATTAAGAATGTGAAAGGATACATTTACGAATCACTCTACACTCTTAAAGATACAAAAAAAGTTAATATTTTACAATATGAAGAAACAAACTTATATTGTAGAAATATAAAATTATTAACCTTGGACAATTATTAATGAAACTTGTAGTGAAATTTTGGAAAGACCACCATATAAATTATTTAAAATGTGAAAAAATTGAAAGATTCATTACCGAAGCAATAAGGGATATATGAATAAACAATGAGATAGGGAGCTAATCAGAGAATAGAACCCTCTGGAAATTGCCCTCTCCACGGTCCTTATTAACATAAATTTATTAAACTTTCAATGAATAATATTAAATCAACCCGCCCGTTCGATAATTTTTAATTTAGGCTCCTGCGATATCTTCATCAGCAATGATTGTTAAGCATTGAATACTTTTTTGTTTCAACAAGACAATGATTCAGGCACTTTTATTAAAATCGGTAAATTGTGAAAACTAATTAAGAAGCAAAATCAGTTCAAATTAATGAAGAATTAAATCAAATTAAAATACAGTATCAATAAAAATTAAAATGCAGGCGTAATCCCTTGAACACAAGATAAGTAATAACAATAAAACTCATCATCCATACGGTTAAATATTAATTACCAGGCTATTCATATATCAATTATTAACATTAATAAATCACCCCATGAATATTATTGGAATATAAAATAATTACGTTACGTTTTCCAATATATCAATTTAATCCTCCCCGTGTTTATAAAATCATGTTAACTTGGTCAATAATAATAATAATAGGCTTAGCGAACCCGAAGGTTCGATGCCGATACCACCAAGTTCCGCCTACACAGCCTCGTCCAATGTTCACCGTTCAAGCCCAAGCTCCCGAGATCAGCCTTAACACAATCCTCCCATCGACGTTTCGGCCTATCTTTCGGACGCCTACCAGTCGGATCAGCAAATACCAACTTTCTCGGAATCCGCTCGTCATCGAGCCCAACAACTTTACTCGCCCATTTGAGTCTCCGCGATGCAATCAGCTCAATTATATTCACAGGATGCAAGTTCCGTAATTCCGCGTTGTGCAACCTTCTAAACTCCCCAGTGGCCTCATCTCTCTTTGGACCAAATATAACTTGGTCAATAACATTTATATATTCTAAAAAATCTGGTGCGGGCAACACACGACATTCACTTACCTCCATTTTTAAAATCAATGAAAGAATTTTCAAAAACAGTTAGAGATAATTATATTAAAGAATTATGTTAAAGAATTAATTAAATTGAATTTATATAGAAACATGTGTTTTATTAAAAAATCTATTATATTATTATCTAAAATGATCAGTTAGTTTTATGTTTATTTCATCACTCTCTATTAACTTATTGTGTATGAGATAATATTTTTTCTAAAATCTTTAGATTTCCAACGGTATATCATACATGTATATTGTACTGCTCTTATGTTCAAAAACGAAAAATTGCATTAAAAAAATATTTTTTCTATTTTCTCCTTTAGTTGGGTATCGAATTCATTCAATTTATATATTTACTTGTTTTTCATCAATGGCAACAAGATAATATAATTATTTTTATAGAATCAACAAAATTAAAGGTACTTTAGAAGAAAATTTAAAATTTCGGCATTTAAGCCCTGTCAGACTATTTTAATCAGAAAGAAACCTACACGATATTAAAGCCTATTAAATTTTAAATTATAGCGAGTTTAATCAAAATCGTCGGAACCGTTTTTGAGAAAATCATAAAAAGGTGCAATATTGATGGTATAAAGTGGCTCTTCTGGTTAGCCGATTTCGATGCAAAAGGTTTTGTAACATCTCGGGGATATAGTTGTCTTAAATATGAAATTTCCGTTTCATAGGACTTTTCGTTTCCGCCCGGGAGTTACCACACACGGAAACACACACACAGACCTTTTTGCCGGACTTGGTTATTTGGACTCAGGGGGCCCTAAAACGTGTATTTCCGTTGAAAACTGGAATTCGAAAATTTTCACGATCGCAATACTTTCCCTTACTATATATAGTAAATGAAAGTAAAAAAGGATTAGTTAAGGTTCTTTTCTGCATCATTCTCAACCGAGATTCCTTGCCTGTAAGTGGTGTTTTGCTTGCTCATAATGGAAGAGAGAAAAAATCATCCGCAGCACAGACAGAATTTGCATTGTGTATGGCGATGATACCTTATGAGAAAGCACACTAATTAAGTGGTTTGCTCGATTCAGAACAGGAAATGTTGACTTGGAAGACGCAAAGCGTTCGTGTCGTTCTTTACCTGTTGATGATTACCGAATTAAAAAAATTATCTGAAAGACGACAACATGTAATAGACCAAAATGAGACATATACAATTCATTTAAAATATTTAAAAGAATCTGAAGTTTTTATTGAAATAACTAGTATGAACTCATTTTACCACCCAATTGTAGTATTAATAAACTCTAATCATCAATAAAATATTCACAAAGATTGGAAAAGGTATGAGATAAAATATGAAATAATGTAAACCCTATATATGTAAAAGCTGAAAATAAATATAGGTATACAATTATAACGTTTATTAACTGATCAATTCCTTCTTGACTCGTGCCTGGAAGCACTGATAAAGACCAGAAAATTCGGTCGAAACGTTGGATAATAAATAGATTTTCACTTTTTTCTAATTTTCTTTGACTGCCAGCCGAACCACCTCATCCGTCATATTCATTTCACGGTCAAATATTTGATATTAAATATTTTATTGTATTTTAAAATCACTAACGGAAGCTAAGCTTACAACGCATCAATAAGTCAGACATATACTACGTTCATTACAACAGAAGACTTAAAGTAAATGGGCTTGGAGCTAAAAAACTTTAAACAAACCGTTGATCATCAAGTTCCGGGACACAGGTGCCAGTAGCACTGTTTACTTCCATCAGTCAAGCTAAGTAGCAAGACTATCATTAAAAAAATGAACAGTACAGCCTCAAACAGGAAAGGTAGCAGAGCTAGCAGTTAATAAATCAAACCCACTCTCTGTTCCTTATATATATTCCAAGGTGGTCACAACAGATCCTCCAGCATCAGAGAACATAGGAATAAGCAAATTAAAAAAACAAATAAGCAAGAAAAAACTAGCCTAATACTATCTTTAAACTCCAAAAATTAACCGGACGAATGGACCTTAAAATATATTCTTGTCAAGGGAAATACGATCGCGCATGTGTAAGCAAAAGTAGCAGATGGAATTCGATACATTCATATTGGACCATTTTGTGCACCAGCCTTGAACATTTCTGCCACTTCAACCTTAATCGGAAGAGCCACTTTCGAAATATTACGGATTATAAAATAGTGTTTATAATTTACTTGAAACTATCTGGATAATCCACACAATCCCTGAATATAACGACAGAAATATGTTCTCTCTATTTTAGTTCTATCTAAAACGTAAAATAACCGAATATTTTCGATTCCAAGGTCATGTTTTGTTTTTACTCCTTGCACGTATACAAAGCTAACTTCGGTTATATAGACCTTCTTTTTCTTGTGGTGTCTATCCGTTACGGATGTTGACGATCATCAAGGAAATGCGATTGACGATGAAAAGGAATAGAGCGCAGGAAAAGATACATACTTAAAATACCATGAATATAAAGAACAATATAGTGCTTAAAACAGGAAAGGCAGGATTAATACTACACGGGAAGAAATATTAAGATAGAAATCAAGTTATGACAATATTTAATTCATTTGTATCTGTTTATTGTACGATTTCCGGAACCAATGAAAGTTCGACATCAAAAGTTAAACGAAGAGTCTGTTATTGAGAATGTTCTAGAAAGAACCTGAAATCCTCCAAGACTCTGAAGGCTAACTTAATACGACTTGATCGTCATGGGAGGTCGCTCAATTTCTCTGAAAGAGGTTGTGCTCAAATTTAATTCTGTAGAACGCGTGTAGGCTTAAAATCCGTAGAGTTAATATATATACTAGCGAAATGTCCTTCGTTCTCCAACCAAGCACAAATGCAGGGTTTTCAGCACTTTACCTACAATACACTTTAGACTTTACTATGATATCTATATGATATAAATCAGATACATTGTTCCTTCCGTCAACTAACAAAGGTAAGAGCATTCTGCTTGAAAAATGCTTTTGTAATATTTTGAAAAATAGACACGGAGATACAGAAATTTTTTAGCCCGTCATTCTTTTACCCTAAAGGTTACTTGTCCTGATATTATATTCACTGTCATGCTAAGCTTGGCAACTGATAAAACTAGCGACAACTTCCAAAGGGGTGTGATACCAAATATTTTATAAGATCCTGACTTCAAGTTGGTTCTGATTAAAGAGTGAAACCTAAGGTAGATTTTATTTGATCAACTTTTGCCTCATTTTGGTAGATGATATTGAACCGAGAATGAATTCTTTAAAGTTCCCAAAGAAACTAAACGCTGATTTATTCTCCCATACTCAATTCCGCTGAAGGATGATAACATGGAGCTCAGTATTTACAATAAAAATATTTTAATCAATCAAATGGAAGGAAAATAAATTGGTTGAAGAGAATCTTCACTAAAAACAGTTTGAGGGAACAGATAGCTAATGGATCGGAATCCATTTCAATTCTGGTGTTATTTCAACGTAGAGTTCTGCAAAATTTTGTTATCCTATAGCGGAAAGAATAACATTTCAGCCGAACGCAGTCCAGATGGAATGAAACTAATGGGGGTGAAATCTACGCCTAATAAATACAATGCATATTCATTTCAGGATCAACTTTCGAGTTTATTTACAAAAAAAAAAAAAAAAAATTGTAGTGGATGAATTTATGATTTTATTAAATTATTTTTCTTCATACAAAAACTCAAAGTTTAGTAAACAGTAGTAAATAACTCTAATAAATGTTTTCTCTATCTTAAAACAAACTGAGCCACGTTTTAATTTTTTCTTTAGTTTTTCTGATTATTCGCGTTTTTTTTTTTTTTTTTTTTTTTGGTTAAAAAACAATAATATTTTGATATCCTTTTGTTGTTTTTTTTAATCGCACTTTACTGATTCTAAAACTACATATGTAGTTATTTTTCTCTTCCAAAATAACTGAGTTCTCGAATTAAATAACTTTTAAATCGGCTGCCATTTTAAAAATAACCCGCTGATATCAACTTCTAGGTGTTAGGATCATCGTTGCATGCCCTAGTATTTTTATGGCGAATTTTAAAAAAAAATGGTTAAGTAGTTACGGAGAAATACCGTGGACGACTGAGTAACGGATTTTTAAAAATTGTTATTCGAGTTCTACGCATCTTGAAATGTAAGCCTTTAAATTTTGAGGGAGCTAAGGTGATTTATTTTTTATTTTTTGGTTGATTAAAAAGTTCATTACTAATAATAACAATACGATTTATTATTATACTAAGAAATATTTGAAATATTCAGATCCATGAATTTATTAGTTGACACAGTCTTATTTTTAGCTATTCCAAACAATAAAATTGTTTTCACATTGCTATTGTTACCTAACTAACTTTACTAATGTTTCGAATGCTTATTTTAGTTTAAAAAATTCCTTAATTATTTAAATGATGAATTTATTCCAACCAAAAACATTGGTCAGAAATCAGTTGATAAATAAATAAATTTGTATCAATAAATATTTATGGTGATTACAATAAAAAAAACACAAGAAAAAAAAATTAAGTAGAAACCAAACTAAGCGAATTATTTCTTAATAATTGACTTGACGTGAACAAGAATTTATTTCCTGATTTTTACCATATAATAATATTATTGATTCTCTATGTACTTATAATTTAATTAGATTTCAATGTCAATTACATAAAAATTTAGAAAAAGAAAGTAGACATTGGGCGTTTCTATTTTGTTATTTCACAAAAACTTGTGAGATAATACTTTTTTTATTTTTCCTTTTAAGAATGGATTTATCAATTCATATATTTCGATATTTGATTAAGCACAGCTTACAATAAGACAAGAATTGATCTATATAATGAACTTAAGTAAGATAAATAGTTCCATCAGTTCTCTGGTTTGACATCTCATCAGTACAAAATAAATTCCATCACTTAGTCTTATCATTAATGTTTGGAAAACTTACAAATTAAAAGAGTAGAAAAACTGCCAACTTATGACTATCTTTCATATTTCTATTCCTTTTTAAATACATTATTCAATATTTCTTTAACATAAAAATAATCTTCGAGTAAAATTAACAGTAAGTAAAAGTGTTTCAATTTAAAAAAAATACTTTTTAATAAAGAAACAAATCTAATGGGAGCAATTACTTATTTCTGAAGCATCTAAGCAAATTTTCAATGGCGAAATGTTGAATGTTGAAACAAACAATATTGAAAGGCATTAAGAAAACAATGGTACAAACTTTAAAACAAACCACCCGCTGGGAACGGCTAAAATCCAACTTGAAGCATTCAATTAAGTTTGTCGGCTTCAGGATTCCAGTTAGGGCTGCGGTATATGCGGGAAAGCAAGTCTAACTGTATGTTTAACTTTGCAATCTACTATTATCAACAAATTTAATCATGTTTTGATTGCATTCCATTAAACCTTTTTGATGATTAATAATACAAAGATTTTTGAGGCTAAGTCGGAGTAAAATTATTAACATCATAAACTAAGGATAAGCTTCTATTTATATATATATATATATATATATATATATATATATATATATATATATATATATATATATATAAAAACCTGAACCACTACAACCCATGAAGGGTCTTGGGCTCAGTACATATAGAGATTCGTACTGTTTCTAGGCCAACGGCAGTGCAATGAGGTGATAAGGCCTTAATCACGCTCAGCCGCCAGGTTTTTCCCCAGTTAATTTGGGTACCCACTTTATAGAGGCTGGGTCTGCACCAGGAGGGTCTCCATACCCTAGGGTCGCCCCCCGACTGAATTAACAGAATAAATAATATTTCTGCCACAGCCGGGATTCGAACCCAGGACCCGGAGCACAGCAGACTAGTGCTCTATCCACTAGACCACGCCGCTCCCATATATATATATATATATATACATATACATATATATATATATATATATATATATATATATATATATATATATATTTTTTTTTTTTTTTATTTTTTTTTTTTTAAATACATTCATTATGATAGAAATGTTGTATCCTTATATCACATGGAAATCACTAAAAGACAAAATATTTCATTTCAAATGAAAGGTTTCGACCCCGTCGACCAGTATTAAAAAATCTGGTGCACACGCACAACACATGGCTTTTACTAACCTTCGTAGTTAAAATAAATTCAAGAACATTTAAATAAATGGGAAATATAAATATATAAATAATATGGTTATTTTTTTCGAATCTACAAAATTAAAGGTTCTATAGAGGAAGAAAATTGTAACTATCGGCATTTAAGCACCGTCGAAGTATTTTTATCAGAATGAAACCTACATGAAGACTAAAGCCCATTAAACTTTACATCGATATAGTGATTTTAATCAAAACCGTTAGAGCCGTTTTTGATGAAAAAGTTGCTGTAACATTTCACGCGTATAGTTATTTTAAATATGTAATTTCAGTTTCGCGCTAGACTTACCACATACACATACACCCGCCCGGACACACAGAACTTTTTGCGAGACTTGGTCTTTTAGACTCAGGGTATCTAAAACGTATATTACCGTTGAAAACTGAAATTCGAAAATTTTCACAATTGCAATATTTCATACATAAGAAAGTGAAATTAAAAAGAGAATCTCATTAAGTTTCGAATATTATTTACGACTATCACTTAGTTTTATCCGCTTTTCATCATTCTACATTATCTTATATAGCTTTGAATATAAGATAACATTTTTTCTAAAATCATCAGATTCCCAATGGTATATTATAAATCTGTGTTACCATTCCTATGTTCGGATAAAATAAAATATCGGCATTTAAGCTCTGTTAAGACTAGTTCATCAGAATGAAACCTTCACAATATTGAAGCCCATTAAATTTTACAGCGGTATATCGAGTTTAATCACTATCATTAGTGCTCTTATTGTGAAAATCGTAAAATAAAAAGTGAAAAATGGGTGGTATGAAGCGGATCTTTCTAGTATGTCGATTTTGCTGAAACTGTTGCAGTAAAATATCGGCATACCCATTTCTAAAATAATAAATTTCAGTTTCAAACTAAAATACTTCAAAATTTCGTTTTCGTGCTAGACTCATCACACCACACTTTCTGCGAGATTTCATCATTAAGGCTCAGGGGAACTTAAAAAATGTATTTCCGAAGAACACGAAGTCGAAAATTTTCACGGTCACAGTACTTTATCTTACTATATATGTTATGTATAGATAAATGAAAATAAAAATATTACATTTTTTTTTTTACTCTAATATTTGTAAAGCGTTCAAATAAAACGCTTGATTTCTTTTTAAAATTTCATACATTTCTGATTCAATTCTAGTCTAAAGCTTGTTTAGAGACCAAATCTATTTGGATCCGATTACCGCCAAAGGAGTGGCTTTCGATTTGATGATACGGTGTTTGCATACTAGATAACCTGACCGGGTATGGCACACTGGATTACTCTTCAAGCTGAAAACCCATTTACCCCAGTCACTATACCTCATTCTCCGATCCTATCTCTCGAACCGTTCCTTCCGAGTTCGCTGTGGTGAAGAATTTTCTAACCTTTATTCCGTTGAGGCCGGTGTTCCTCAAGGCAGCGTCTTGGGACCCATCCTCTACATCCTTTACACTGCTGATATTCCTACACATCCTGATACCTTTCTGGTAACTTTTGCAGACGACACCGCCATCCTATCATCCAGTTCCAATCCTGAAACAGCATCCTTAAACCTTCAGAGACACCTTTTCCTTATCGAACACTGGTGTAATAACTGGCGTGTAAAGGTGAACGAAGCCAAATTTAAACACATAACCTTTACTCTTAGACGAAAATCCTGTCCGCCAGTTTATTTCAACTCATTACCGATTCCTCTCTCAGATACAGTCTGGTATCTTGGCTTACTGTTAGACAAAAGATTGACTTGGAACCCACATACAAGACTTAAAAGACAAGAACTCAACCGACGATTCGGACAGTTATACCGACTACTCAACAGAAAATCTGAACTTACAGTTGACAACAAATTATTAATCTACAAGACAATACTGAAGCCCATCTGGACCTACGGACTTGAACTGTGGGGGACAGCTAAACGTTTTAATATCAAACGCATCCAATCCTTTCAATCCAAAGTCCTCCGTACAATAGTAAATGCTCCTTATTATGTCTCCAATTATACCTTGCACCACGACCTTAATGTTCCATTTATTTCAGACCTAATTCCATCCAAAATTTCCAAATTCCACCAGAACCTCATTCATCATCCTAATCCTTTAGCTCAATCCCTATCCAGCTCCACTCATCCATACAACCCACCTAGAAGGTTGAAACGGCAGTGGCCCCGCGACCTTTTGTAAATATATTGGAGTTCTAGCACTGGCTAGATTCTCCACTCAATGTGATGTATGTATGAGTGTGTGTATGTGTATATAGGTATAAGCGAATTATTGACTTTTGTATTGATTCATTATTGTGTATATATTTTATTGTAATTTTATGTTGTGTAAATATTGTATGAATGTAGTATGTATGATATCTTTCAGCACTACTATTAATGTCCAAATTGGGACAGATTGTAAAATTTTCTCAATAAAAATTGTTGTTGAACTTCAGATAACCTGAATCCATGCATGATCGGCAACTTACTGATGTAAGACGGAGGATATGTTTGGTCGATATCAGTCAAGAGCAGAAGAGCGTCATTCTAAAATTACATTATTTATCATTTATGGACTCTCGCAGCGATTGTAAACAAACATTACTCGGAAATCCACTATTTGAGAGTTTTATAGTCCTAGTTATAAGGGATTCTAACAAGATAGGTTGGTTGGTCGGTTTTATAGGCGTAAAACCAAAATTCGGTCACAACAAGAAGGAAGCCCGTGGCTGAGTGGCTAGCGCGCTAGTCTCTCATGCTACAGGTTCTGAGTTTGAATCCCAGTCCCGACGGGGCTTTTATTAAGGATGTAAAAAAATGCGGTTGGTCGGTTTTATAGGCGTAAAACCATAATTCGGTCACAACAAGAGGTAAAATGATATGAAGACCAAAATTTTTATGAGTTTGAATTCATGTATAATTTTTAATAGGCTTCTGATAGTCTTATCTTCTCTCCTAGAGCTACCGTCATATCTGGCGGTCCTCTGTTCCGATAAAATACTCCTCTCACTTTTTTTTTTCTTTTCTTATCTTCCATGTATTTCCCAGCAAAACATACAATACACAATAAAATATATGGTACATACATAACAGATAATAGTTCCTTCCTAGGATTTTCCACTTTACATTTTGTGAATGGGGAGGAACCATTCTACTGGTTATAAAAGTTGGATGGGTTCAGACTGCAGAATCCAGACCCCTTCCGTCAGCGATAACGTCAACCAAGGGGATAGTGCCTTGCCACCTCTTGGGCCTGGGTAGTGGTGTTATATCTCTGAAGAGAGGGTTCCCACAGGCCTTCAGCCCATCAAAGAACTTGATGTGCCTCCGGTCTATGAACTCAGACACCAAGGGTAGTTGGATCTCCTCATAGATTGTGGTGTTTCTTGCTGCTTGGGGCGAAGTTTCTTAGACTATCCTCCGAAGGACGACATTGTGGAAGCTCTCCAGTCTCTGGAGAATAGATTTATAGAGGTGGCGCACCATACAGAAGAGTGGGTCTGATGATGGCCTTTTAAATCCGTAATTTTATGCGAAGCGAGAGCAGCGGCAGTCAGTAGAGCCTATAAGACTTTGATCGGGCTAGCTTAAGTCTCAGCCGGACATGGCTGGAAAAGGTTAGATGTCTGTCCAGCGTCGCGCCCAGTTAGACAACGTTGTTAGACAGATGCCGTTTTACTCCTTCCAGAATAAAGTCCTTCGGAAGCCTCTTCTTTCCTTCCTGAAAGAACAGTACAGTGGCATCTGCCATTAAATTGGGAATCAAGGCATGTTCACGTTTCAAGAAGTGACACAGCACTGGAACAAAGCATTCACAGCATTCTTTCTTCAACTCCTTAAGTATCGTTTAGAAATTATTTTTCACCGGTTATTCTTAATCTTAATAAGTAGACAATTGAAAAACACAATGTCATCGATTCATTAATTAATTATTCAAGTTATAAATCCTCCTGTTTCATATCTT
This sequence comes from Piezodorus guildinii, assembly GCA_023052935.1. Taxonomy (NCBI): domain Eukaryota; kingdom Metazoa; phylum Arthropoda; class Insecta; order Hemiptera; family Pentatomidae; genus Piezodorus; species Piezodorus guildinii. The sequence continues at coordinate 110,430,132 of CM041296.1, read as the reverse complement.
TCGTCTATTTTTCATTACTAAGGTCTCAATCTTCACACAGCTGTCCTACAGGTAATCAACTTATTGTTATCTAAATTACTAAGGTTAATTGATAGCGGGGATCATCCTAAAGGACGAAGTTTCTGTTTCCCTGTTCCCATATACAGAAGATCACCACGACCTTTTCAATACTGAAATATTTCCACATTACCAAGAACGCATACAATTCAAATTCTGATGTCCAGTACTTGGGAAGTTAATTTAGACGTCATATACAGCAGTATCGTTTGTTTGAACTTGACATGCTTTTGTAACTTGTGAGAGGGGAGTTGGTCAGAGACTAGTCACAAGTTACAATTAGCGATGTGAATATCCCTTCAGCTGAGGCTGCTGTTGCTAACGAAGCAGACTTGGAGCCCTTGTTAAACTAACCCTACTCTTACCGTATCAGCTTCGCAAACACCACTGCATATCAAACATATTAATGATTTGAGGAGGCTCAGAGCCTGCTGGGGCAAGAGAGGAGAAGATGTCCCATCGTATTTCTTTTAATAACAATTTTTTTTAAATTAATGTTAGCTGGGAAATAGTCCTTCTTTGAAAATTTATATTAAAAAAGGACGTAGCTTACACAATCAAAATTTCTAAAACAAGTAGTACAATGATAAGGCTATATGAGGATAAATAATTGAGCGTGAAAATCATTTCTAACATCCCTTGTCATAGCACGCCAAAGGTTTTATTTGATTTAATTTTTCGTGTTTTTTTTTTTAAACCATTTTCTTCGCTACTTAGGTAATGTGTTGTAAGGACCGAAATTATATAAAATACTCTCATTATCATTCAAGTTTTTGTTTGGTTCTTAAAAACGCAAAATAACCGGAGTTAATATATGTTAAGAAAATATTATTTTAACAGTTAAGAGAAGTTTATAACTCCGAAACCAGCCTAGTCTCCAAGACCAAATTTATATCACTTAAACACATCGTATAGATTGATAATCTGTATTAGTTTCATAATTTTTCACTCAGTCCGTTTTGAGATATTTCTATGAAAACATCGCGAAAAACGAATTTTCGCCAATTTTGAAAATTCTTATACAAAAAAGTACTATCTTCTCAAGATCGAAAATGTTATATCAAGTAGGACTATGACTAAGCTATTTAAGAAAAAATAATTAAAAGTGAGTCTCTTTTCCTTTATATACTTTTATCTCGTTAAAAATCTCATTTTTTATTCATTTTCGAGAATTTTTAACAACTTTCTTCACTATTTAGGTAATAAATTATGAGGACAAAAAATACAAAGCATGTACTTATCTTATTGCTAGTTTTTGTTTTGATTTGGTATCTAAAAAATTACAGGAATTAGAACGATTTTCCTATCATATGTTTTCGCCCGCGGAGCTGACTTAAAATGGTTGCAATACTAAAAGTAATGATCCGAAATTTTTTTTAATTATGATTTTATATTCACGAAAGGATAGAGACTAATCTGGTGAAAAAGTCACGGAAATCAAAAATGTCGAGCGGCAAAATTAATGAAAATTTGAAGATTTCAAATTTATTGACTCTATATATACATATAGAATTATAAAGATTATAATTCAGTGATAAATTTAATTTATTAAATATATATTAATAGTATTGTTACAAATATTGAAACAGATAATTCGGAAAGGATGAGGGGTCACTCAATTTTATTATTATTTTGTCCAAAGCATGCTGAATTTTCGAAATTAAAACGTTTAATAACCGAACTGAAAGATTTTTTTTTTTAAACCATTCAGCGTCTTGTGTTCATTAAATATAGATTTCGAACTGTTTCACGGCCAACGGCCGCCTTGATCACGTTCATCCGCAAGATCCCTCCCGCCAATTTTCGGGTACCCACTTTAAGAGGCTGGGTGTGCCCCAGGAGAGTCTCCAAATCCTCATTTCAACAAAACTTTCATAAAATTATATTAATAATCAACAGCAGTTTGGTAAAACTTCATTATTTATATTTTTATTTTATTTTTTTCTTCTGGAGTTAGAGATAACTTAATCTTTGTTGAGATAGAGACGAAAATCTCTCCTCAATATCTTCATTTAAAGCGATTAATTTTCTAACCATATCGCAATAACTAATGAATTAAAATAACAAATAATGGCATAAAATCAATTATTATACCGACATTATTTACAGATAGAATATTTATTAATATAAACAGAAATTTAATTAAAGAACGGCATTTTTCAAGGTATTAGAAAAAATATCAAATAAAAGAGGAAAATTTTAAATAGAAAGGAAAAATAAACTTTTTTATAGATAACATAAACATAAATAAACTTGAAAGCATTGTTGCGATCTCCCTCCTTCAATCGCCCTGAAGGTGTCCTAAAATATAGACCCAAACATTGGCACATAAAATTAAGTTTCAACTTAATTAAGTGTTTCAATGACTGCATTACTTATTGATGACCGAGTTATTCTTCTCCTTAATATCTACAGTCAACCATTCTGGCATCATACATAAACTTCATTCCGAGCTGACCAATCGTAAATGTAATAAATATTTATTGAGTTACAACAGTTCTGCAAAGAAACATATTGTTCTCATCATCCTTATCAGCACTATTATCTTTCAGATGGTTTGAGCTGGCTATATGTTTATGATTTCAATTCATATATTGTCATATAAATTGTCTTCAAGGTAAAGATAAGAAGAGAAAAAAGAAAGTACACTCATTAGTGTTTGTTTATTTACTTAATGTCACTTTATGCTACTATGGCTAATCGTACGATGCTACAGTGGGAGTTCTAAATTTTGCCTATCCAGTCATTAGGTGTTAAAAATTGCATAAAAAATTTTATTTTAAAATTTATAATTCTTATAAATGTAATTAATTTTTTTTCCATCGCGTTATCTGTTACTTTATACACATGAGACTTTTAATTTTCATTAGGTGTTAAAAATTGCATACAAATTTAAAGTCTCGTGTGTGTAACGTAACAGGTAACGCGATGGAAAACAATTTAATTACAATTATAAGAACTATACTGAGTAAAAATATTCATAAAAATCATTTACTAATTTTCCAATACCACGATTACAAAATTTGATTGAAATATTTCATAATTCAAAATATTTTAGTTTCTTAACTTCATTATATTCAGTATAAAGTTGTTTTTTTAAAATTGCTGACAACTTTTTTTAGTTAATTAATCATTTTTAAACATTTAAAATATTTTATATAAATATTTGAAATGTGACAATTTCATAATTAAGAGGATTAAATAAACTTTTAATATATTAAAATTTAATCATTAACTTATTAATTATCATAACATATAAAAAAGTACATACTAATCAAAATAGTAATAATATATTTAATTGAAGACCAACTTCTTCAAAAAATAATAATGTGTAATAGTAATTAAGTCTTATAGCTATTTGTTAAACTTTAATATACTAATTAAATAAAACAAAATTACCTGCTGAACATAATTAAAAATAATAAAAACTCCAACAATAATTATAATTAAATAGGAACATTTTAACCATAAATGAGATCTTTGCAGGACTACCAACCATTTGTCTTTAAATCTATCTATATATTAAAAACCAATATTTAAAAAAAAAATACATTTGAAATATTTAAAGTTTTTAATTTAATATCACCCATCATTTTAAAAAATATAAAAGATATTTTAATGAATATGGAGAAATAAATTATAATACTCAATATCACTTTGATTTCAAAATCAATACTGATTTAATATTGATACTGGACTGTTTCTATACCACACAGGTATCCTCATTCAAAATATCTAAATATAAATTAACTTATGAAATATCAATATTGCGATTTAAAAAAAAAAAAAAAAAAGTAAAGAAAATAATTAGGATTTAAACTAGATAAAATATAAACAATTTTTATAAGCAAAAATAAATTATATATATTTTTTTCCTGGCAGTATAAAAACAAAACAAATTATATTATTATCTTTAAAAACCCAGTTCTTTTTCTTCATAAATATAAAAATAATACTCACTCCTTATTTATAAACTATTAACACCTATTCAAAAAAAATGTTACCTGATAATAAGAACATTTAAAACAATAATAGTTAATATTTTACACAAATACAAATATGTTCACACCTACAATACTTTGGTTTTTAATCAAAAATGACAAATATTTAAACCATCCTAAATTCTTATCAACAATCAAGCAAAATACTAATTTTAAGTAAAATGCTACTTCAATCAAATAATCTTTATTGGTCACTAAAAGCTGAACAAGATATGTGATTGATAAAAAAAATCATTGATAAATATTGACATGAAAAATAAATAAATAATTCATATATACAACCTCATGATGCTACAGAAAGTTAATTTTTTAAATATTATTTCATTAATTTTAACGTAAAACAAAAGGAAGCACATAATGTCAAACCTTTATCAGCAAAGAATAGACATTAGTTGTAAAAAGGCGCCCTGGATACAAAATTGATAAACGTTATCAAACATGAGAAAGTAGGGTATAGTTGCGCATTCAAGCCAGCAACTACGAACATTTCAACAAATATTAAATCAAATAATAAAATAAACTCACCTTTGCCACTTGAAAATGCTCAGGTTTTAATGTTTCAACGATTTCCTGGTCATTTCTTTGCTGCTGGGAAACAGAGGATCGTAAACCATCCAAAACACCTTTGAAGGTAAACTTTTTCATTTCAGCGATTTTATGACGCCCATCTAAAGAAGAAAAATTAATCCTCGCATATCCCCTTCAGCAATGTCCCCGCAGATACTGCTGACAATGCTTTGGCATAACAGGAACAACAGGTACCCTCCGCAGATCGTCTCCCGGGCAGGCAAGTCCGTCACCTAAACCCTACCGACCCAGTATCGGTTCAAAGCCGGCGGAAACTGTTAAGCCAAAGCTATTTACAGCTGAAATAATAAAGATACTATTTAACTCTAATATGATAATTATAACTGGATGAATAAGAAGCTAAAAACTTGATCAATAACTTTCCACGCCCGTGCTAACAGCTGGAATGACAGTCTTCTTCCCTGGGTTCCACAGGGTTCGAGGACCAGCCATAGAGTGTAGCACAAGGCAACCGAGAAGGTTATCAACTGCTACACTATGTGTACCTGGAGCAGCACCAGTCATCAATTGAGATAAAAGTGATTTGAAATGTGCATAGCTTGATAATAGACACTTGGTAACAATGATTGTTAAAACTACTGTTAGATTTTTATATACCTGTAAGCAAGCATTTAATAAGAATAATAAGCTAGAAGGAAATAAAATATGGTATGTCTTGTTTTTTTTTCTAGATTTTTAACTATTTACTCACTACTTCAAATTTTTCATACTCATCACTGATAACAATTTATTTTGGGACCTCAATATCATGAAATATATTAAGGTCTATTACCTACTATTAGTTATCCTATTAATTTTTTTAATGTCATAATTGATTGTTTAACTTGTTTGATACATTCTTGGAAAATTTAAATTCTTATTTTTTAATACTAAGATTAATCATTTAAGTATACAGACTTATAATTATGTTATGCAATTAATAGGTTTTTAATGGTTTAATTCAGTTTGAAATATTTATTAATGTGTTCATCGCCTGTGTTGAATATTTTATGAATGTATTATTTATTGAGATAAATAATTTTATGCACTCTTTGATTCTACCCCATAATAATTAAGAGGGTTTGATTGGATATGTACGATTTGCATTATATAACAAATTGCATCTATAAAATGGTTTTTTACCACTGTTCTAAGAGAGATGTGCAAGTATTAATTATTATTGAACTAAACATTTACTGCTTACATCCCTCTTGGAAACACAGGTTTTTTCAAATTAATATGATAAGGAGCTCTTAGCATTTGAGATAAAATACTTCAGCTTAAACAGAAAAGTGTACTCACTTAATGAGTCTAATGTTAAAAAAATTGTTAAACTCAGAAGGCTACGCTGGATATGATCAAAACTGTTATGTAAACCAAAAAAGGGGCCACCCTAAGTTTTGATGGGCAAATGGCATCGGAGGAGGTTATAAGACCCTGCTAAGAATTTGGGATCAGTGAGCAGCTGGTAGCTGAAAGGAGGCCAAAATAAAATTACAAATTTATTAAAATTGTTACACCATTTTATTAAACCAATTACCCTGATTAGTGGAAAAGTAGTAACTACTTGAAAGATATGTCATAAATCCCGGCTTTGAAACAGTACTATTTCAAACTCAACATCAGGTTTGTCACATATCTTATCAATAATTAACAATTATTGTATTCTAGCATGCTTTATGTAGTTTTTTATGATTGTGTCTTTTCTTTATCGTAAACTACATTTTAGGGTTGTTGGTGCGTGTGTTGGTGCTGGCATAGCTACTTATTCAACTATGATCAAGAGTGCAGAAATGGTAGTTTGAGCATAGATAAAAGTAATTTCATGGCTGACCCAATTACGGATATGGCAACGTTAAAAGCGAACCCATCGGATATGAAAACTAAAATGGAATTAATGATTATGAAAATTCAGGTAGATAATTAAAATTGCTTTACCATCTTTAGTGATACAATTTAATCTTTACTTCATCATGAATTTCTCTCTGTTCCAGAAAGACTTTTGTCAAGCTTTAGAAGCTGAAGAAGATCCAGAAACTAAATTTATTGTTGACAGATGGCAAAGAGAAGAAGGTGGCGGTGGAATTACTTGTGTTTTACAAGATGGGCGTGTTATCGAAAAAGCTGGTGTAAACATATCTGTTGTGTCAGGGAATTTACCTGCTGGTGCTATACAACAAATGAAATCTAGGTAAATCCCATGGGTAGTTGGTTAATTGTGTAGATGTTTAATGGCAAATTACTTTTAAATTCATCAGCTTTAATTTAAAAATATACCTAAATTAAAATTTAAAATGTGTTCTTGATTTTAGTTTAATTAATATATAATTAAATCCTCAGTCTAGTTTCATTTCATAAAGATTTTTCATAATTTTTTAGCTGCTAAACTTTTATCTCGAAGACCATAGGTTTAATTTTAAATTAAAATTCCCCAACATTCTGTTATATTTTGGTATTTTATATTATTACTGTATCGGCTTTAAGACTCCCATTTTCAACTATGTATCAAGAATGAACTACATTTCATTTAAGGGAGTTTTTCAAGCTTAATTGAGATGTCCATTATTTATTTTATAGGTCTCTGGTCTTAAAAAACAGTGTGATACTGATTCTGCTTTCAGTTTATGTGGAGGCAGTTTTTTATCTCTTACACTTTATCTATGATCACATTTTCATGTTACACCACCTATTTTAAATGGGGAAAAAACATGTTCAGTTTAAGAATAATATTGGGACATACCTACGTTTTAAATCTGTTTAAAAGAAATAATATAGCAAACAAATATTTTTTATCAATTAAATATTTCCATTACCCAACACTTTCTAACTTAATTCTTTCTGAAATATGTAGAGGAAGAGAATTTGTTGGATCAGGACCTCTGCCATTTTTTGCGGCTGGTGTGAGTTCCGTCATTCATCCTAGAAATCCTATGGCTCCAACTATTCACTTTAACTACAGATACTTTGAAGTAACTGATTCTTCTGGGAAGAAACATGTAGGTGACATATTTTTTTAAAGTTTCATAGAATTTGTGAATAAATTTAATAAGTTTTTAATGTATAGTGGTGGTTTGGTGGTGGAACCGATTTGACCCCATATTATCTGAATAAAGAAGATGCAAAACATTTCCACTCTACTTTAAAAGCTGCTTGTGATAAACATGACAAAAGTTACTACCCAAGATTTAAAAAATGGTGTGATGATTATTTCAAAATTACTCACAGAGGTTTGTATCTAAACAAGTAATCAACCTAAAGTTTATTTATGACCTGAAATATTTTGGTTTATGTTTTAAATTTTACGTTATTTCTATTATATTTTCAATATAAGCTCATTTATGTTGATAAAATGTTATTATGTTTAATTAATTGTCTTTATCCTTTCGATAATGTGTTTTATTTTTTAGGTGAAAGCAGGGGTATTGGAGGAATATTTTTTGATGATTTAGATACACCATCAGAGGAGAAAGTATTTAGTTTTGTTAAAAGTTGTGCAGAATCTGTCATACCCTCCTATGTTCCATTATGTAAATCTTGTCTTATTTGAATTAGCATAATAATTTATATCAATTATTTATATTTAGTAATGATTTTAAAAAAAAAAAAATTTATATATTATATATATATATATATATATATATATATATATATATATATATATCAGGTTCCTAATAAGCTAAGTTTAAACACTATAAAAACTCAGGCTATTATGATTGGTTCCAGTCAGCTCCTAAGATCCAACTCCACCTTTCGAACCATACTCCTAAATTATCATCTTATTGCTATCAGTCTCTCTGTCAAAAACTGAGGAATTATTATTGGCCAAACTCTATCCTGGAAACCCCATATTGCCCAAATTTCTCAAAGAGTCATAAGCACTCTAAAGTTTTTCCATCGCTCCAGTCACCTTCTTCTCCAATCCACCCGTAAAATCCTCATCTCCTCACTCATCTTCCCTCACTCCAACTTCGGCTGAGTAGTGTACGGTGGCCTCCCTATGGTACTTAAAAATAGAGTGAATCGCATCATGAATTGTTTTTTAAGATTTGTTTCTACTACACCGAGTTAAAGTACACACGCAGACAGTAATTCCTTGGGTCATTCCTCTACCAAACGTTGAAATCGCAGCATCCTTCCTACATCCACAGTCTCCTTCAATTTAAATCCTCCATCCATGTGCTTGGAACAAGATTGCGCCACTCCGAACTTTATATCCCAACCCACACAACTAAAGCCTTAGATCAATTATTTCTTGCCCATTCCACTACATTCTGAATTCCATTCCTTTCAATTTATGTTGTACTTCTATCTTATCCACATTCAAATATCTCCTTTTCCAGCACTTATTATCCCTAACAGACGCTTGTTGATATTTGATCATAAGAACTTAATCATTATAATGACTGAAAATCTTGCTTTATTTTTCAAAATTAGTTGCTTTTATTTTCACATTCTATTATACTTATTATTATGTGATTTGTATATATAATATATATATATATATATATATATATATATATATATATTATATTTTTTTTTTTTTTTTTTTTAAATCTACTTTACCTGTGTAAATAATTAATTTTGTAAATAATTCAATCTATCTAATCCATTCGAGATCGATTGCACACCGTTTGTGCAATAACAGCAATTTGCAATTATCAGTTATTCTGAGTAAACTAGTCGTACTGTAGTGGTGTAAAGCACAGAAAAACAAAATTTGGCATTGGTTTTACTGTGTACCAAAAAATCTAAAATTTATCTGAAGCCTTTAAAAGAAAAAAAAAATTTAGCTCCTGGGAACCATGTTTCAAAAAAATCGTCGTCTCGAATGGGTTAATGTATTCTGGCCAGAAGTGCTATCTTAATTTGTAACTTAAATATTATTCTCAAGGGACTATGTCCCAGAATAAAGTCTTTTCTATTCTGTTCTATTGTGTATATATATATAGATATATAGGTTAATTTTATTTTTTTATTTTGCAGTAAAAGCTCATAAAGATGATCCTTATGGTTATTATGAAAGAGAATGGCAACTAATAAGGAGAGGACGTTATGTTGAATTCAATTTGATTTATGATCGGGGGACTAAGTTTGGACTATACACTCCTGGTGCCAGATATGAATCAATATTAATGTCTCTACCATTATCAGCTGTAAGTTTCCATTCATTTAAATGAATGTTGGAAATATTTTATATTAGAATTAAAAATATTGGAAGTGGAATTTCATTACCCCTAAGACCACAAGAAATAAATGATTCATACTTTACCACTGCTTAGTGATTACAAAATATTGATATATTACTAAATATTCATTGTAAATGTTTAATTTTAATAAATTTTTTTCTTATCAGAAATGGTATTACATGCATATTCCAAAAGAGGGATCTAAAGAAGCCGAAATGGTGGAAGTTTTGAAAAATCCTAGAGAATGGGTGGCAGCTGAAAAGAGCAGATAATTTTATTTAGATTATTTCTTATGTTGAAGTCTCCCTGAACTCTATAGTTATCTATTTCAACTTCCCTGCCATCATGGTGCAAGTATGTTAAGTTTGTTTGAATCAAATATTTTTAAGCAGAAGTACATTGTATATTTAATTTTTCAAGAAGATAAGTTTGTGTTAAAAAAATATTTTAAAATGTTAAACAGATACAATTTTTATGTGCAATAGGCTTAGTGATCTTTTTTCCCTTGTTTACATTTAAATGTAGATTCTAATAAAATATATTGTTAAGGTGTACAGGTATTAATAAGTATATGATTGTTAAAATAAATTATTTTTTTAATTACATGAAACATTTCTGTAATTTCTTTATTTCCCTATTGGAAGAAGAAATGTCTATTAATAAGTCTTGGTTGCTTTTTTTACTTATCCCCAAAATATCATTTCCTAAGATGAAAGTGATGAAAGTCTGGCTTTAGCAGTGAATGTCTTAAAAATAAGTTTTTTTTAATTAAAAAAAAATGTAATTAAAAATTAAATCACAAGTATAAGATAGTTTTGGTAGAGGTTATACTATTTATACTTAATTTATTAATTTTTTTATACTAATACTTTATTTATCATTACCTGAACTATCTTATCCTTCATTGTATATATCTATTGTCAACTATTGAGCATTCCTAAAAATCAAATTGGATAATTATTAACAGAGATATGGCATTTTAAAATTTGTTGTAATGATTTATATAGCATTCTTTTGTACACACTGCTATGGGCATTTGTTTTCCTTTCTCTAGTCGTCAGATAACTCAAAAAGCATACATCTTATTAAACATATTCAACATGATTAATCAGAATAAATTAGCAGGGATGCCTCTAAAATATTTTTTATTGGACTCGAACCTAAAGTGATGAAAAAATTATTTTGAATAGAAACACTTTACATTGTTTATTTAACTTTCATTGTGTTTGATATATAACTATTAGGAAATTATAAACCATTGTGTAACAAAAATGAGTTTTTAAGAATAAATTATCTAGACCTCGATAGAATGAAAAGCCTATTCAGGCAACAACTACTTGAAAGTAGTGATGTGGTCTGGTGGATAAGACACTGGACTAATGTTCTTAGGGTCCCAGGTCTGAACCTGGCTTTAGCAGGACAATATTTATTCTGTTATTTCAGTGGTCTTGCACCCTGGTATAAAGGGACTTCCTTGGATGCTACTCGCCTCTAAAAATAGGGAAATGAACCTTGGCCTAAACACCTCTTTGCACAGCCTTTGGCCTAGTAACAGCCTAAACCCTAGATACAATGGGTTGTGGCTCAGACAGTAGATTGAGATGGGACAGAATATTTGTCAAGGATAGCGACTTTGAGAAAGAGTTTTGGTTTAGATACTAAGATGGTCTCGGTAGCTGGTTAGGTCCCACATAGCAGAGACAATGCAGGAGGATGGGTTGAGACACACGTTTAAGAGGGAAGGCTCAGCAGGCCTGCCAGAGTATCTAGAAATGAAAATTGATGAGGAACCCAGAAAATGGAAAACCGTTCTCCAGGAGGACACTATAGAAAAGTGAAATTGACGGTAGGTGACATCTCAAAAGGGCGCTACCTTGAGGAAATACTTCCCCGCCGTCCAGTCTCGTTTAGATGCAAAATGGTTCCACCCGGACTACTGGGTAACGCAATTACTCACAGAGCATGGAGGCTTTCGCTCTAAACTCTCAGACTTTGGGATAGATATTGATCCCTTATGCCCTAGCTATGGAGTACTCGAGTCTGCTGAGCATATCCCGTCAACTTGCACCGCCTTTGAACCCCAATGAACCAGACTTCTTAGGAAAACTGGACTCTACGTCTTATCAGACAACGAATTTCCTCAGCTGGTGACTAAAAGAAATTACCCGTACAGCAAAGAGATTGTATGTGGGTGGAAAACAGCTGTGGGCCCAGAACATTTTAGGATCGGGAGAAGACCAGCAGGAAGAACAGAAGGCAGAGAAGGTGCTCCTTTAGGTTAAAGATTAGAAGACGGACTACCTTAAAGAAGATTGTAAGCAACTTTAACTTGTTGCTATAACAGGCGACTAGACGTCACAACCCGTGTTACATATTATGCAAGGAAGGGTGTTTAAATAAATAAAAATAAAGAGACAAATGGCAGAACCTGATGAAAAAATCAAAATTACAAACCTATTTTAAGGCAAATGCAGTGATGTTGAATAATATGTAAGTACTTAATAAATTTTAAGTTAATAATTTTTATTTTACGTCTATAGAATCAAGATTACTGATGAAAAAAAAAAAAATGCCTGGCGTCACCTGTAGCATAGTGGCTAACTCAACAGTATTCTATGCCCAATATCATGGGTTCAAACCCGCAGGTGGCACTAGGATTTATTTAATAAGAGTAAAAATTTTGGGGCCAGCAGGGTCGTCCTAAGAATTTCCTTACGCTGTGCCTGACAGCTGAACTGATTCAGAGGACTTGTTTCTTGATATTAATTTATGTTTTGCAGAAGAGATAAATTGGATTCATAAACAACATAAATCCAAATAAATGAGTAATTGGTATAATAAGGTATATGTGGTGCAAGATAAAAGGTAAAGGTACAAAGTTAAAAATGGTAAGATAATTTAGGTAATAAACACTTTTGGATCCACACCGTTCCAACTGTTATAAAAAACCATATGTTTTTTCTCTTATTAGCCTAATCAATGAATACTCGATAAAAGTATTTGTTCAAAGTTTGTGAGGAATTCAGAATAAATAAATATACTGTAAATGGTGCTAACATCCCGCCCACCTAAATTCCGAACTAACTAGATGGTGACGGTTCAATGGTTGCAGATCGTGGTTACTTGTTTTGAGATTGTTCATAATTTAAGGAATTCTGTCATGGAGGGTTCCTGACTTGCCAATGGTGATGCGGTAGGATATCCACATGGCCCCGCCCACCATTAGGAATGATTGGAGAGTTCTACTGAACTTAACCCCCTGGATCTAAAAAAAATTGGATAAGTGTCTGACAAAGAAACATAGTTCAACATAGAGTTTTGAAGGTAGAAGGTGTTGATGATGACCACACCAGAACATTTTAGAATCGATGAGAGGACGAATTTCATAACTCTTAATAATGCGTAGCAACGTCTGCATATAAGTTAAAAGACGTGTGAAGGGCATAGGCAATGTTAAAAGTGTTATGGTGCAAGGAACGGTGATGACTTCGAGCAATAGGTGGTGGTGTTGAGTTCATAGGAGCTTAGTTCAGGTTTGGTAGAACAAGAAGAAAGTACCACCACACAACGATCAGGATCTCGGTAGGTTTTTTTCTGGAAACATTCTTCACATAGCCGGTCTTCGATTGAAGATGGAATAGGTCTGCTTCCTTCATCCGATCCCCTGAGCCTTTGAACAATATTGTTTAGAGATATAATACAAACTGGTGAATTTGTTGTTTTATTCAATGATCTCAAGATAAGCTTCTCGTTCATTGGTAGCTGGTGTTGATATATACTTTGAATGGCTAGATGAAAAAGGTCAGCATTAGGCAGACAATTTATTTCGGTTGTTATGTCAAATTCAGGTTCTGTAAGATGACAGCGAGGGTATAGCTGAATTTCGATATGTAATGGAAATGTTTGAGGTAGGGAAGGACTGGTGGCAGAAGAAAGGGTAGAGGCTGACGGTACGGCTAAGGTATTATCCTCAGTTGAGGTAAAGGAGGAGGATTTGGTAGATGCAAAAAGGTTTTAGTAGCTTGGAGTAAAGTTAACATTGCATCTTGTATGTTAGTTTGGTGATCTTTGTGAACCACCGTCTCATTGGAAGGTACGACAGTCGATGACCGAGCAGCTTCATCTTGCAGCTTGCCCTCCCTCTCCAATCTGATGCGATAACCCGATGCTTCGTATTTGTATCCCCTTACATCGGAAAAGAAGGTGTTTCAGATTCTGAAGGGAATACATCACAATGGTTAGCGATACAGAGTTCATCGATGTCAAAATACAGTGATTCGAATTTTTCATAGGTTTTCTCTAGGTTTCTGCACATCCCTAAAAGAGATCAGCATCAGATTCGGAATCAAGTGCAGCCCGACCTTGGTCTCTAATATATTTAATTTCTTCTCCAAATGATAGGAAATCGCTTGCGCAATAAATTAATTTTCTTTACAAAGGTTACTTCAACTTGAGTAGTAGCTTCTGCCATGATAAATTATAAAAAAAAGGAATATAAATGAATACCTTCAGTACAAATCCTATGCCCGGAGGATCTTATTCCGTAAGTCCTTATCGGTCTTATGGTGGTCATATAAATAAGTCTTTTGTAATTAAGTGGAAGGTTGGAGAGTTTGTCCAGCAAGTGTTGAAGTAGTCGAAAACGTCGGGCCGTTTCTTGTATGGGGATTCCAAGTCAGACGTTTGTCAAGGTGGAGTCCTAGATATCGAATCTGTTCAACAGGGGCTACGTAATTTATAGTGGTAAAGATGAAGTAGTTTAGTGGTTACCCACATATAATTCACTAATAATGGAATAGAGCGATCTCAGTGTTCAGTAGTTTCATGTTCCATAAGAAGTGCGCTTCTGTACCTTATCAATTAGTTTTTTGGCATTCTCATGAGAAAAAAAAATTCAAGAAACTAATGGCGATTTGTCAAGGACAATGCTATAACATTCCAGTAATGTAAGATGTATTTGAAAAGCGGACCAATGATTGCCTTCCGTCTGCTAATCGTATCACTTTTAAAAGTCCAATAATTTCGGAAGATATTGCTCTAGGTTCTTTCGGAAAACGCTGCTACCTAAACCAACTATGTTACATAGTCTCGTGGCTGTTTAAATCAAGGTAATGACCAGGACCGAACTAAATACTGCTCAAAGAATTTATGAATCCTCTTCTCCCTAGTACTAGTGTTACCGGATTACTGATATTGCAGAGAGTATAGGAATATATTTTATAGACGCCAAGTCAGTAAAATTCTTTAGCGCCAAACAATGCAGACCTACTTTCTTAAGTTATATCACAAACGTAGCGTATATTGTAAGTTATAATTACCGACAAGATTCTCGAGGAGATTAGTAATTATCTGAAAATTATAGTCGTGACAAATAACTTCTCCCAACTTTCTTAACAAAGGAACAATCAAAGCAGTTCGCGAACTATTTAAATTATAAACATGGAATTCACTACAACGAAGCTTTCAGCCAAAGAAGATGGGGAACATAGACATCAATGTTAACGGTGTGAAACCATAAATCTCACAAACATCTGCCCCTATTGTACCACATGGTGTTTATAATCTAAACATAAATACAGCATTAGCATTGTATTTATACACCTTGATTATACCCTAAAGTTTGCTCATATTCTAATCACGAACTACCACTATCCAATGACTGATGTCTCAGTTTGTTTGTTTGTTTATTTATTTAACGTCACTTTATGCTACTGAGGCTAATCGGACAATGCTACAGCGGGAGTCCTAAATTTTGCCTATCCAGGTTTTATTCAGGATAGGGATCTTTAACGAGTACCTGACATCGCACAGGTTCGGGACCACCTTTTAACGTCCACTCTGAAGGACGGCATAACTAAGGATTTTTTACTCCCATTAAAAAATCTTAGGACCACCAGTGGGTTTGAACCCGTGACCTTTGGCATAGGAGGCTGTTATGCTAGCCACCTTGCTACCGGTGATCCCTATGATGTCTCAGTTTTATTCAGTTAATACAAACATAACGTTCATATACAGTCTCTTCGCCTGAGAATGTGTGATGATTTATTGACATCTCGAAAGTAATTCGATAGTCACAAAATATCAGCAGTCCTGTCTCAATGGAACCGCTATAGTTTCTTCTATAGAAAAATTTATTAATTAAGTATACTTCAAGCCCTCCTTACACACCTTTACCATTATCGGTCCTGACCCTGCTATTATAATGATGGTTTAATATCTTTATTTGTTATTATAAATAGCTTTCCTGGCATGTTATCTTTAGGAGTTTTGCATATCATTCGTGTCCAGCTCTATCTTCCAGTGTTCCAATTGCCAATAAAAAATACGCCAATCTGCAAATGCCCTTTGTAAATCGCATTTACTTAGGGTATTTCATTTCCATCAACATAAGGCTAATTGGTTCAGAAAAAAAATAAATATTTTTATAATTATTTCAAAATGAAGTTAATGCTTCATACCAGGAGCATTGATTCACGTGATGACTAATCGTTTTAATAAAAATAAATGTTAGTTCACAAAAGTCTTCAAGTCAGATCTGAAAACATGACATCAATTGATTTATCTGTCCTTTAAGATATAATCGTCACTATATTTAATAACAAGTCATTAATGGTTGATGCAGTTTTAAATGTTTCGTTTTCTATATTAGCCCATTGGAAACATCACCAAATTATTTAAAATATAAATTAATTTCGGGTAAATACGTTTAGGGCAAATTGAACTTTACCATTATGTTTTTTATGTTGTTCATTTCGACTATTTGAACAATCAAATTCAAAATTTTCAACTTTTGGCGCTATTGACATCTTATAATTTTAAAAAATTACTTTATTTTCAATATAAATTAGTATTTTAAATCCTGTTTAATGAGATGAACTAATGATTGCAATGGTATATCAGTTTATGTTGTAAATATATTTTAACCTTTCATAACAACACAAAAACTTCGAAATCAGCTGTTGTTTGACAAATGTGTTCTGTGATACCTGTCACAGTAATGGAATTCTGTGTCTCAAATTCGTCAATTTAACGAAAATGTTTTAGCTCTGGAGGAGCTCTTTAGACTTTAAAAAAAAATTGTGAATTGTTCATGTAATACAGTTTTATTTCATCCAAATACAATCAGTTGATTAAAACCAATGAATTTATATTTGAAAAAGCATACATTACATCTATTAGTTTTTCAATTAAGTTATTTAATTTAACATGGCAAAAGTGATTTTCAATTATGGTGGAAATTAAAGAAGCTGTAATATGCCTCAGCACAACTCAGTTGTTAAATATATTTCCAAAAGAGAAGTAGATGTAGGTATTCAGTGATTCATGTTGATATAGTTTTCTTTATACAATGATCAGTTACTTTTCCATTAGTTAATCATTTTACTTAATGATGAAACTGAATGGTATTTTTAGGCACAAACATGTAGAGGTCTACAGAAGAGACTTCATGTTACAGAGAACCTTATCAATCGTTTAGGCCTAGAAAAAGAATTGGATGGGCACACTGGTTGTGTCAACTGTTTAGAATGGGATTCTAAAGGAAGGTATACAATTTCTTGCCACTGAAAACTGAAAAAACCCTATAGTGCTAGTCGTTGTTACTAAATTAATATGTTGACATAACTGTTCGTTATTTGTTTAGGTATCTCGCATCTGCTTCAGATGATTTTCAAGTTATCGTTTGGGACCCTTTTTTGTATAAGAAAGTTCAGGTTATTCCAACTGGACATCATGGAAATATCTTTTCTGTCAAGGTATTCCTTAATATTCCAGTTACAACTCAAGTAATGGAGCTATATTTTAGGAATATTATTCATATAATTGAAGGGGTTTAAATATAAACAATGGACATTATTTTTGATTTCCCCTATTGTTTTGATTTTGACCTAACAATTTTATCTGATTATTCTATTTATTAATTAGTTTGTCTCACCATAATATTGACCATAGCAGGTTCTTTTAGGCTTCTTACTATCATTGTATAGCAATTATGCCATTGTTTTATGACATGATGTTTTTTATTTACGTTTGTTCTTGGGTAGTAATTTTATAGATTCTGCAGACTATTAACCTTTGTATTAGTATGATATAGAAAGAGATTGCCAGTTTATATTTTTTAAGGATGAAAATACAAATCATTGTTATTGGTAAATTTGTCCAAAATAAACCTAAGCTTAATGTAAACAAAGTCCATCTAAGAATTTACTGTGAATTTCTGAATTAATCTTGTATTGTTTCAAAACAAAGGTTACTAATTACTGAACATAAATAATTTGATATTGATACAATATAAAAAGTATTAAACCTGCTCTTACAATGACAATGCACCTTAATGTTTTTGATCATTGACTGTTTTGTCTTCCTTTTCTATCATTGGGGAATAAATTTATGTAGTTGAAAGTTGTCAATGTTTTGTTAGAATTAATCAACTAGATTTTTGTTTATCATCATATTTGACAAAAAGTTAATAAAAATAAATAAATGCATAAGGATGAGAAGACTATTTTGTTATATCTTAGTTCACTAGGTTTCGATGAAATTTTGTAATCCATAATACATTATCTTAACTGATATACTATCATTATTTTAATACATCAGTAGCTTTAATAGTCCATTTACCTTCTATCTTTTAAAATTGACATTGAAATTTAAGTTAAACGTTCATAGCTGATATTTTTTTGTCACAGTATATGCCTGAAACCAATGACAACACTATAGTAACAGGAGCTGCTGATTATGAGGTGAGAGTACACAATCTTGTTTGTAAAGAAACCACAAGAGTTTGTGTTTGCCATGCAAGTCGTGTCAAGCGTCTTGCTACTGCACCTGACCAACGGGAAATATTTTGGAGTGCAGCAGAAGATGGAATCATTAGGTATTTTACTATATTCTGATTTTAGTTTGATAATAACAAGCCTTAAAGGTATTGTTTATACACCCTTCACAACCATAAAATTATATTTAAGGTTTAATAGGATTAATTTGATTTTGTATAAGGGTTACATCCATGAAGAGTTGATATTGGTTAACCTTATGAATATTAGAATTCCATGCATAAATTATTTTTTATATTCTATGGCTTAAGTCTTATATAAGAATATAAACTTATCTGAGATGTAGGGCATCTGTAACTACAAACAAAGTAGAAATTTATGTCAAGAGTACACAAAAAAAGAAATTTTTTTGTTTAAATAATGACTTTTGATTAAGCACTAATGATGCATTATTGTATTTTCTGCGTTACAATAATTCTTTATTTTTGTTTTTTATTATTATTTTTTTTTTTAATTATGCCTTCCCATTTGGCTTCCGCCATTAGGTATCTGGCAGCCCAATACCACTCCTTCCTTGATGGAGTATTTGTTTTTTTATTACATTTAAAAAAAAAAAAAAATGAAAGCATCATGTTTGTACATTGAAATACTCCCAATTAAGATGGAGCTCATCATCGTTTAAATGTAAACTTCATTATTTTTAAGATAATGGCCTATTTTGTACAACCTTTTTAGGACAAAGTAGGATTCAAGGAGGTAGCTCAATTTTTTATTACTTAATTAATATGCAGATTTATTAATTTTTTCTTTAGATTAATGTTTTTCTAAATAATTTTTAAATTTTAATGAATAAAATTGGAGGCTGATTTCTACTTCACCACTCTTTTATTGAAAATAATTGCCTACATTTCGGCTACAATGCCATCTTCTGGTGCAATGGAACTAATTTGATCTAATGTGAGTAGATGCCCTCAAGCCAAAGCCCCATTCTAAATCGAATTATTATAATTCTAAATTATTTTCAATAAAAGAGTGGTGAAGTATAAATCAGCTCCAATTTTATTCACATAAATTGACCTTCACCTAAAAGAATCTACACCTTATTTAAATTTTAATTATTCCGTTGTTTGCATACTTCACTTTAGGTTAAAAAATTTTAATGCTTAAACTTCTGTTAATTTATAATCAATTTGCGTAAAGTTCTAAACAATCTAGATAAAATGTTTTTTTGCCACTGAAGAAACAATTTTTGTTTAGGTCAATGGTTCTCAATATGAAAAGTGATTTTTTAAAAGAAATTTCTCATAAAATCTGTTTGATGGTCTCCTAAATCTTCAATAAGGATTAGAAATGCATACAAATAAAGTTCTTGTTTTCTTGACCCCTATAATATTGATTCTTTTCATATTATCTAACATGTGGATTTTATTTTAGCAATGTTTTGTTTTTATCATCTAAAGCATTCTGTCTTTTTCTTACTTATAGTCATGTTGTCCACCAATTAATTGGAAATGATTAACTCTATTATTAAATTTAAAGGTGGTAAACTAAATTACACCTTCTTTTTATTACCATGTACATTTTGAAACTACTGGGTAAAATTCTAACATTAATTTAAAGGAAATAAAATTATGTAATAAAATATTTTTTGTTTTCAAATTATTTCAGGCAATTTGACCTGAGGGTTAAACACAGTTGTATGAAAAATGAAAAAAATGTTCTCATTGATTTGAGAACTTACATGGGAGATTATTATGTCGAAGCAAAATGTATATCAGTTAATCCTATAAGATCTGAACTCATAGCAGTTGGAGTCAATGATCCTTATATCAGGTTATATGATAGAAGAATGATCAAGCCTGTGAAGGTAAGTTTTATTTTCATTAAAATAATTATGAAAATTTAAGCATGATCGCTGTTCATTCTGTATAATAAGAATAATATGTGTCGGAAAATGTGATGTATACTTTCAGAGGGATTGTCAGACTGACATCTCTATGAGACGGAATAGATTATTAGTCGTATATTATTTTGGAATAGATTATGGCATTGAATGGATGCAGCTTCTGGAACTAGCAAGGGACTAAAAGACCAATCTGTCTTGTGAAGATTAATTGAAAGGACAAAAAAATAGAGACTGCTCCATCATGCCTTGGAGTGTGTTTGCATATTAATTAATAGATTCTTTCACATCTCCCAAAACTTGTGCAGTACATTTTTTCATTTCAACCCAGCCGAGACTAGAGATCGAGGAATCAGACATTTGCTTCAACGCAGCTTTCCAATTTTCAGAGGGTTGTAGATAGCCAAAAATAAAACATATGCGCTAATGTTAATTCACAGACCCAAGAAGCATAATTGGTCAATGTTCGAGTGTGTACAGAGAACTGTTCAGGATTGGTTACGTAAGGGAATGAGGTTTTTATGTAACTTATAGGAAGATGTGTAACTCACTCAATTAGGCACAGGACTTATAATCTCACAGGACCACATACAAGCTCTAAGCGAAATATATAAATTTTTCTTTAGTGGGGTTTTTGTGATAACAAGATGATTGAACTCGGGTGTTAGTTCAGAGAAACAATCTAATAATATGTATCCTGAGAACCACCGTAAGCAGTAATGATATAGTTTTCACTTTGTATCACACAAATTAATTTAAAATTGTCATGAATTTGTTTCGATTATATTTAATAAAATTATGGGAAAAAACTTTAAAACATCCAAGAAAAAAATTCAAGTTAATCGTGAGTGAAGAAATATTCATTTTAAAATAAAAAAATAAAAAAAAATAAAAATTAGGAAGATAATAGAGGGACGCGAAATAAGAATAGGGAAATATATTATTGCATTGGAAAAAAAAATGCCTGTATTTGGAAATTATTACCTGTGTTTGTTACAAATTATCTTTTGATTGGTCCTATTTATTCTTTCAGTAGTGCGACAGGCTGTGTAGGCCCTTGCTTTCGCAGTGTAACCTCCTAAGAGATTACAATCACATTTCTCGATGTATTTTATAGGGTAGGGTCATCACTCCCTACACCCAATTTTGTGAGTGGCTACCATTTGGGGCTGACGGGTCTTACATACCCGGGGGAGAGGCTGTGAGTGAATCTCCATTTATTAAATGCTCGAAAAAGTCTTTCTGAGACTGGGATCCGAACTCACCTTTAGCATGAAAGACTAGCACACTAGCCACTCAGCCGCGGGCTCCCCGGTCCTATTTATTACTAATCATTATTGTTTATTTAAATCTGTTATTGTTGTTTTACAAATTTCCAGGATTAAATTATTGCTTTATATATTGACATATTGCGGACTCTTCTGAGATATTAAATAAATTTAAACAACACTTTGAAGGCATATTAAATACGGAAAATAATAATCAATCTCCTCTCTCTGAATATCAGAGCGCTGAACCATGGATAGACGAACCGAGTAAAGAGGAAGTCGAAATGGCGATAGGAAAATTAAAACGTTAAAAAGCTGCAGGAAATGATAATATCACGAGTGAATTAATCAAGGCGTGTGGAGAAGCGGGCGTTTCCAAAATACATTTTTTAGTTAAAAAGATCTGGGAAAATGAAAAAATGCCCGAAGAATGGAAAGAATCAATACTTATTCCGATTCACAAAAAAGGACCGAGGTCGGATTGTAACAACTATCGTGGGATCTCTCTTCTTCCAGTATGCTATAAAATATTCTCGTCAATTCTAACTAGTCGAATCACGGAATACGCTGAGGAAATTATCGGAGATTACCAATGTGGTTTTAGGCGGAATCGCTCGACTATTGACCAAATATTTTCCTTACGTCAAATATTAGAGAAAAAATTGGAATACAACGGTGTAGTCCATCAACTTTATATCGATTTTAAAAAGGCTTATGATTCAATAGACCGTCGGAAGCTATATAATATCATGATTGAACAGGGAATACCTAGAAAGTTAGTAAACCTAGTAAAGATGGGTTTGTTGGAAACATTCCATAAAGTTAGAATTGGTCATAATTACTCCGAGAGATTTGAGGTGCGATCGGGTTTGAAACAGGGTGACTCCCTTTCACCTGTTTTGTTTAATATAGCCTTATAAATATGTCATAGAAAAAGTTATGTGTACCGAGAAAGGCTTAAATATGGGTGACAAGATTCCGGTTTTGGGATATGCCGATGATCTGGTACTGCTAGGTGAAGACACGGAAACCATACAACTAAATACAAGTGTGTTAATAAAAACAGGAAAAGAAATAGGACTCGAATTAAATACCGATAAGACGAAATATATGATTAGTAGAAGAAACGGTGGCGATTTTGGTGATATTGATGTATCAGGGCATACTTTTGAACACATAGAGAAATTCAAGTATTTAGGTTCAATTATAACTAGAAAGAATGAAATCCAGAAAGAAATAAAGTCCCGGTTAAAGGTGGGAAATGCGTGTTATTATTCAGTTGCTAAGTTACTTAGTTCGCGGCTTCTATCTAGAAACTTAAAGGTTAGAATTTATAAAACTATTATTCTTTCAACGGTTCTTTACGGATGTGAAACGTGGTCGCTAACTTTGAAGGATGAACAACGGCTTAAGGTCTTCGAAAATAAGGTATTGCGTAAAATATTTCGTCCGAAGAGAGATGAGGCCACTGGGGAGTTTAGAAGGTTGCACAACGCAGAATTGCGGAACTTGTATCCTGTGAATATAATTGAGCTGATTGCATCGCGGAGACTCAAATGGGCGAGAAAGTTGTTGGGCTCGATGACGAGCGGATTCCGAGGAGGTTGGTATTTGCTGATCCGACTGGTAGGCGTCCGAAAGTTAGGCCGAAGCGTAGATGAGAGGATTGCGTTAAGGCTGATCTCGGGAGTTTGGGCTTGATTGGTGAACATTGGACGAGTCTGTGCAGGCAGAATTTGGTGGTATCGGCATCGAACCTTCGGGTTCGCTAAGCCTATTATTGTTATTATTATTATTATTATATTGACATATAATTTAACCAGTTCTTGGGTTACACTGGGAGAGGTGTGGTCTAGTGGATAGAACCCTAGTCTACTGTTCTCCAGGTCCTGGGTTCGAATCCCGGCTGTGGCAGAATATTATTTATTCTGTTAATTCAGTCGAGGGCGAACCTAGGGTATGGAGACCCTCTTGGGGCAAACCCAGCCTCTATAAAGTGGATACCATAAAAAATGGGTGGAAAACCTGGCAACTGAGCGTGATGAAGACTTAATCACCTCATTGCTTTATTTATTTCTGTATTATTATTATTTGGTTTATTAATTTTGTTTAATTTTCGTAGGGACCACTCACGATGTCTACTTTGTCAGAAGATAATCTTCCTCAAGGATGCGTGCAATATTTTGTTCCAGGTATTCATATTTGAAACATACCATTTTCTTCAACTATTTCATTATATTTCATATACAATATGAATGGATAAAACATTCTATTACGTTTTCTGACCAAAATGGATGCTTAACATAATCAAAGTTTATCTAGGTAACAGCTTGAATTAATTTATCTATCTTTCAGGTCATATCCCATGTCGTAGAGAGCTTACGGAAAGAGAATTGAGACAATACAGCGCTACTTATGTTACTTTTGGTCCAAATGGAACTGACCTATTGGTGAATTTAGGTAGTGAACAAATTTATCTTTTTGATATCACAACAAAATCAAGGAGTCTTCTTATTAAACTGACTAATGATAACAAAGGTATAATTTATAATTTTTTTTTATTATTTGATCAACAATTTAAAATTTTGGAATATACATTTTTCATTTCCTATGTTTTAGAAATTTCTGAACCTCTGAAAGGTTATTGTAATGGCATGCGAATTGATAATGAATTCATGCCATCAAAACTCAAATCCCAGCTTCCTGAACATATAAATGCATTAAAATTAGCAGTGAGTAATGTATTTTAAATTTAATATTAGTATGTACTGATAACACTGATAATATTAAGTAAATGTTATTTGCTTAGTTAAATCTTCGATAAAGACCAACTCCAGATTACAAATATGCCACTACTTAGTTCTTTTATTCTGTCGTTTTTTTAAATAGTAAATTTAAAGTAAATATATTATTTTGTTTTAGAAATATAAAATGAAATAAATGGTATTTGTTTTTAGATTAATAATTTTACATTAATATATTAATACGTCAAGTCCAATGATCAGTGCATTGTTGTTGTTCATTATTAGTTATATCAAGACGATTATTTAAAAAAAAATGATGATAGTTATTGAATTTATTTTTGTTTCAGGGGAACAATTTATTTGAAAAAGAGCTTTATTCTAAATCAATCAGGATTTACAACCAAGCAATCGAATCATATCCTATTAGTTCAGTTATATATTCCAACCGTGCTGCAGCTTACATGAAGCGAGATTGGTAATATATATATATTTAATTTTTTTTTATTTGTTTGCAAATAAATTTTATATTTATTATACAACAGATCTATTAGTTTCATTGTTGGTAAAATCTAGTATATTTTAGGATTGGTGATGTTTATGCTGGTCTTCGAGACTGCTTAACTTCTTTAAGCTATGATCCAAATAATATAAAAGCTTTTTTTAGGTAAGTAGATTTTTTTTTTAAATGTTTCAGTCTAGATTATTAATTAGATTATTTTGAAAATAATGAAAGGAATGGCGTGGTCTGATGGAGTGGTGTGGTCTAGTGAGTAGATAGAACACTAATCTACTGTTGTCCGGGTCCTGGTTTCAAAAAAGGCTGAGGCTGAATTATTTATTCTGTTTTTTCTGTCATGGAGCAGCCCGGGTTATTGAGATCCTACTGGGGCACGTCCGTCCTCTATGAGTGGGTATCCAAAATTGGGTAAAAACCTGGCAAAGAGCGTGATTAGGCACCTGCTTGCATGGCCATTATCCATGAAACAGTATGAATCCCTGCAACTGCTGACCATAAGACCCTTCATGCATTGTAGAGTTACAGGAATTTTATTGGCGTGGTCTAGTGTATACTAGACAACTATTATCCAGGTCCCAAGTTTGAACCTCAGCTATGGCAGAATTTTTATTGTGTTATTTCAGCTATGGTGCGACCCTGAGATTCGGAGATCATAAGTAGGTGCCTAAAAACCGCACAGCATGATGTCAGCTTGATCACCTCCTTGCATAGTGTTTAACCAATAAACAGTACAAAGTTACCATTAGTACAAGTAGAAGCAAATAAACTAACCTAGACCTCTCAGTATTTTGTATATTTTGGAATGAATTAAATTTTATTTTTAGAGTTGATTGTACAAGGGTTGGCTGTCTATATATCTATAATCCTTAAAATGAAAAATATTTTTCATTACAATTTGTTTTAATTTAGATTAACAAGATGTTTGTATGAGCTCTCATGGTATGAAGAAGCATTGGCGTCATTAAATAATTTTAAAGAGAAGTTCCCATCCCATGCCAAAAGTGTAGCCTGTGCCGCTTTGGAAAAAGACATCAAAAAACAAATTAAAAACCGAAGGTTTTATTTTTTTTACTTTATTAATAAATCAGGGAGTATCTAATTTTCTATTCATTAGTTTTTATATAAATATTTCTTTTAGGAATGGAGGATAACGATAATTCTTCTGCTGTACGAACTGAAGAGCTTGCAGATATCAGTGCAAAAGAAATGCTGTGGAGAGAAGCAGCGAAAGATTATATTCTCCGGTTTTATGGCCATTGTAATACTACAACTGATATAAAAGAAGCCAACTTTTTTGGCAGGTAATGCTGCTATTATATTTTATTTAAAGAGATTTTCGTATGATTGATCCTTTATTTATTTAAGCTTGGCAAGATTTAAGAATACTTTTTTTTTAATAGTAAGATGCTAAATATATCTTTTTTAAATCAGGGGTCACTTGTGGTGTAATGACAACAGCCTCCTATCCTAAGGTTGCAGGTTCAGACCTTCAGGCGGCTCTGGGATTTTTTAAAGAATGTTAAAATTACTTGGTTATGCCATCCTTCGAAGGGGATGTAAAATGGTGCCGAGCATGTGTGGTTTCGGGTACTCGTTAAAGATTCTTATTCTAATTAAACCTGGATAGGCAAAATTCAGGAAAGCTGTGTGGCTAGTCTACCTCGCCAAAGGTTGTTAGCTCAAATCCCAGTTCTGGAAAGACTTTTACAAACATTTAATTAATTGAGGATCCACTGAGAACCTTTCCCCAGGTATATGAGATCCATTAGCCAACTGGTGGCCACTCACAAAAATAGGCATAGGAAGTGATTACATATCATCCAGAATCACGGTGTGAAATCTAAACCTCCTTAAAAAAAAAAAAAAAAAAAAAAAAAAAAAAAAAAAAAAAAAATTGTAGCCTAATCCTAATAGCCACAGTACCATTAACTTACGTTAAATAAATAAGCAATAAAAAAATCATCATATCATTTGAAGTCTTCAACATAATTCTATTTTCTAGATCATATTTTCAGAATTTGTTTTATGAGTAAAAAAAAAAATTAATGTGATGTATTTATTATCAACTTAGTAGCTATTATAACAAGTTCATACTATATCTAATATCATAAGTCTATACCACTATTTTATTTGCATTGTGTTGTTACTTTCACTTACTATATATAGTAAGGAAAAGTATTGCGATCGTGAAAATTTTCTAATTCCAGTTTTCACCGGAAATAAACATTTTAGGGTCCCTGAGTCCAATTGACCAAGTCCAGCAAAAAGGTCTGTGTGTGTCCATGTGTGGTAAGTCTGATGCAAAAACTATAAGATGTACGAAAATGAATTTGCATATTTGAGACACATGTACGCCCGAGATGTTACAGCAACTTTTTCATCAAAATCTGCTATCCAGAAGAGCCACTTTATACCACGCATTTTGCACCTTTTTACAATTTTCTCAAAAACGGTAACAAGTTTGACCAAACTCTCTTCATAGATATGCAATTTAATAGGCTTTAATATGATTTAGGTTTCATTTTGGTTGAATTAGTCTGACAGGGCTTAAATGTTTAATATTTTAAATTTTTTTCCTCTAAATTACCTTTGATTTTGTTGATTTCAAAAAATTATACACATCATCTTATTAGCATTGATAAATAACGGCTAAATATGCAAGTTGAGCGAATTTGATTAACAACTAAAGGACTAAAGTGCAAAAATAATTTTTTATACAATATTTGCGTTTTTGAACACAAGAATAGTAAGTAATATTACTGTTGGATAGCTAACGATTTTAGAAAAAATATTATCTAATACAAGGAATTGTAACTGTTAATGGAGAGTGATGAAAAGCCGATAAAACTAACTGATTGTTGTAGATAAAAATATAATAGATTATTTAATAAAACCCATATTTCTATATAAATTCAATTTGATTAAGATCTTTAACAATTTATTTTTATCTCTAAATTTATAAACTCTTAAATTGATTTTAAGAATGGAGGTAAGTGAAAGTCGTGTGTTGTGTGCACCAGTTTTTTTAGTAGTAAACAGCCCTAGATTTTTTTTTAATATTTCTTAAAAATAATTACAACTTCAAAAATAAATATGAATTATTGTATAATAATTAGGAACTTACTTTAGTTGTATTCTGAACAAAAATGGATCAACCTGAAACAAAGATTATTTGTTAACAACCTTTGGTAATGGTAGATATTTTGGAATTACCAATATGAAAAACATAGATGGTTAGCTGTTTGATTTTACATATGTAATAAGTTCATTTTTAATTTACAATTGTTATCTTTTAATTTTCCTATCAACTTCAGACCTACTAACTTATCAACACCAAAATTATTATTGCTGTTGAGCTTGTAGCTTTAGATTTTTAAGTATCTCTTTTAACCATTAATCATGAAAATGTGAATTGTGAAATTGATCGCCTCTTTAGAAAATAAATAAAGGCTAGAAGTTGTAAATATCTTAGTTCCAACGAATATTTGTCTACTCTTATAGTTTAAAAGCCATGCTTAATCACCTAACATGTTTGACAAAAGATTCATACAGGCTGCAAACTTGAAAAGGCTTTTCTTAAAAAATTTCCTGTGAATTCAGAAAATATTTTTTAGTTTCTATTATATTCAATTGATCAAAATCTCAGTACTTACAAGAATTATACATATTGAAGGTAAAGGGAAAAAATATGGAAAATATAAAAGAAATGTTAAGAATCCGTTTCAGTGAGTGATATAAAATTAGTTTAGTTGTTATATTTAACGAGAAAAATGTTTGTAGTTTTTTTTTTATGGCTCATTTTCTATATCATTTAAAATATTATGTATTTTATTTTAATGGATTTAATTATTACAGTTTTTAGGCCTCAAATAAATACAGAAAAGTTATCTGTCACTTTATTATTGTGCATGTTACCTTCAATTTTCCTTGTTTTAAATAGACAGATTGACTTTTACCTTGAAGGTTGTTTTGAAAATCTTTCTCTTGTTACAATGACTTTTTCTCTATAAGTAATTTTCCACCTTGTTAAAAAATTAGTTCCAGTTTTACTATGCATTCTAATGTTAAATGTCAGAACTCTGAAGTTATTGATGAATTTTCCAATGAATTTCTTCACTTGACGAATAAATCATTTATTTGTTATAATATTTACATTAATAAAAAGTCTTGAAATGAGATTGCATGGGGTACAGTAAGAGGGAGATATATGACTGCTTTATATTTTTTTAATTTTGAGTAACCATTTTTATTAACATTAGCTAATAACTATATATTTTAATTGTGTTATGCTATTGAAATATCTCTCTTACTTTGAGAGACTGATTTAACTCTTGAAGTTGATCCCTTTGTCACCTCAAGATCATTAAAATACTATACTATAAATGAAATAAAAGTCAAATTTTGATACCAGTATTTAATTTAGTCTCATATGCCTGACTAATTTATCCACAGAAGTTTCAGAAAGAATATTTAAAATAAGATTCCCCATCTAAGAATAATTCAACCAACCATTTAATAATATTAGCAATTGTAAGATATTTTTTTTCTTTTTTTTAACCAACTAATCTTTGCATTCTAGTGATGGCCAGTACATCATTGCCGGTTCAGATGATGGTTCTATATTTATTTGGGATCGTAAGACTACAAACAGCATTCGTATTCTGAGAGGGGATTCATCAATAGTTAACTGCCTTCAACCTCATCCTACATATTGCTTGTTGGCAACTTCTGGGATCGAGCATGTAGTTCGACTTTGGAGTCCTAGACCTCAGGTTAGCATGAGTAAATCTTATTTTTATTTTCTGTATAACACTACATTTAAAATCAAAATTAATCTGTCACAAAAAAAAAAAAAAAAAAAAAAAAAAATATATATATAATATATATATATATATATATTATATATATATTATTATATGTATAAAAGTTTTTTTTTTAATGTTCTTAGGTTTCATTCTATAAATAAACAATTTTATTTATGCAACATATTGAAAATTTATTGCTCTCATATTCATGAAATCCCATTTTTCTTCTCTACTGTTGATTTTTCTTCTAATTTACTCTATTGTTTGATTAGTTATCGACTGTTGATAATTTAATTTAAGTTTTCTACTGTTCTTAGGTTTCAGTAAATAAATTATTATTATTATCAAGAGCAAATTAAGAGAAAAATCAACAGTGGAGAACAAAATGAATAAAATGAGATTTTATGAATAAATTAGATTAAAACATGGTACCCAGGCACGAATATGAGAACAATAAATTCTCGAAACGTTGCATATGCATATACGTTGTTTATTTATTGACTGAAACCTAAGAACAGTAGAAACCTTAAATTCTAATCAGTAGAGAACTAATCAAACAATATATATATTCCATGAGTATTTAAAGAGAAGCCATTCGGATTTTAATTTTAAGATTATAAACATAAATATATAATGAAATACATCAACAAATGAGTATTAATAAAGCTTATTTATTTTAAGTAATTTGGAAGAAAGTTTATCATCATGGTAAATCTTAAATATATATCATATTGAAACATTAGTCTAAACTTTGTTAACATTCAAATGGCTTAGACTTTAAAAAAAAAATATATATATATATATTTATATATATAATATATTTATATATATATATATATATATATATATATATATACACATATATGACATTCAGATATTTTTAAATTGCCTACAATGGTTATGCATTCAATGTTTTGTTTTATGGTTTATTTTAATTATTAGTAAAACTGCTGATTTGCTTAATATATAGAATATAAAAACAATTTATAATGGGGCTAGATCCCCTAAGAATAACAGTTATGTACAATTGAAATATATATACAGTTATATACTTGGTATAAGGGTGGAGGTTTTTTGTTTTGTAGTCAAAGATATAATAGGCCTTGGTTGTTGCTTAAAAAGATTTCATTAAGAAGGCTTACACAATAGTGCCGTTTTGTTGTTGAGAAATTACTTAAAGATGCTACTCAACAAACAGTTTAGAAAGTGGCTAGGAGAATCGACCTTGTCCAAACAAAATATTCAAGAGAGAAACTTCTTCAGTGTGATTGTTACAGTTCAATCACCTTAGCTATTAAACTCTAAAATCTTTTTTTTTTTTTTTTTTTCCTTTTGCTTAATAAAAAGATTCTTCTAGGCAATATTGTGTGCTCTCTTTTTAATGTAAAATAAAAGTCATAAAGTCCTGACTATAGCTTTCACTTTAGAATTATATTAGAAATTTACATATACTCTTATTACTAATAACTTGAAGCATATAAGAAATTTAATACATATACATGGGAAAGCAATTCTATAATGATGAATAAATAAAAATATTAATTTAAGCTAATTTTCTTAACACTTGATTCAATGTATTACTGTTTAGGATTTTTTTTATTGGATTAATCCTGAATTGGGAAAAAACAGTCTTTAAACCAGTCATTATTTAACTTTCTTCTCTTTTACTTAGTATATACTCTTTAACTATTGATATCACTCCCTTCTTTATTATCTAAATATATTCATGATAAATATAGCATTGGAGGCTGTAATATACTTCACCACTATTTTATTAAAATGTACGACGTTTTGGCTATAATGCAAAGACAACAATTTTTGTTATATAAAAGTACAAATATGATTTTCTTAATAACAATTTTTAGTTGTTTTGTATTTTTAGATGTTATATATTCTTTGATTGGTTGTTATTATAAGAAAATTGTATTTGCACAAGATAGCATTTTAGCTGAAACATTGTGCATTTTAATATAATAATGATGAAGTATAATTACAGCCTCCTATTCTATGTTGGACTAAGACATTCACCTTAAATTATCTTTACCTAACATACTTGAACTATATGTTCAATATAATTTAATATTATTATCTTATTGTATTACAAATAAATATTTAAATAACATAATAATAAAAGGTTGAACAATTAGGGTTTTACATCTTTAACACTAAAATAACTTACTAACTTTAAAAAAAGGTCAAGAAAAAAAATCCTTTCCTATTTTTATAGTTATAGAGTTTTTAATGGAAATCCGTTTAAATATTTATATGTATAGCTTAAATTACCTTTAAAAAAATGTTCATACAACAAAAATCTTATTTATACATTCGCATTTTCATATTTTTGTGGTTATTACAGGGAACACACTTAAATATTTGTATGTACGGCTTAATTTTGAGTTTAATAAATTTTTAGGATGGTCACGAAAATGATCAGGAGATTAAGGAGAAGGATGAAGTCGCAAGTACAAATCAGCTGCGGATGAGGGCTGATCCATTTGACATGGTGCTTATGAATATGGTGACATCGAACTCGCAAGGCTCAACCACATACAACTGTAGAACTAGTTAGCTATATTCGAAAGCACAAGATCCAATTAATAATTACTTATCTCTTCCTCTGTTGGGATTTAAAAAAAAAATACATTAAAAAAAATCATTATTTGTTTACAAATTTTTAGGGTGGACATTCGTTTTTTTTTTTCTTTCTAACTAATTTGATTGAGAAGTTTTCTGTTGGCTGCTATTAGAGCTTTATCAAAATAAAACACAACTAATCCTTAATAACTTTTTTTAAACTATGAGATTGTATATATTTCCAAAAGTTTAAAGTGAATTTTTATTTATGTAGAATTTTTTTAGAATAACTTGAAATAAATCTACAGAATATATAATGTATATTTAAAAAATAAGTATATTGTGATATTCATAACACCTAAATCTTTAATGCTGTTATATTCATACATTTATATGTGTGTATATTTATTATATATACGCATAGAAATATTTATTTTATGTAGTTTAAAAAAACAAAAAAACGTTTACTTTAATTTTTTTTTTTGCTTTTTCCTTTTATTTAAATACTCAGTTTACATACCGCAATGAGTGTTAGAAAATTTATATAATAAAGTTCTTTATAAAAAAATATTGTAGAAATGAAAAATAAGTGTATTCTTTAACGAATCCCTTTTTTTTTTCTTTAATGTTCGTAGGCGATTGGAGAGTTCAAATTACAGAAGAAAACAGTGAAGTATTTATTATTTTATTTGTAACAGTTTCATCATTAACTATAAACCAAATAATGATTAAGCTTCATTGAATTATTTATGTATGAAAATGTCATCTTGGTCCTAATACTATCGGAAAAGAGCTCTAACAAAAAAAAAAAAAAATTAAACAGATAATATAATTATAACATAACATTCTGAGATAAATCAACAAAATTAATTTTTTAAATATAATAGCAACTATAATAATAAGGTGACTAACAGTCAAAATGAACTTGGCTTTTGTTATTTTCTTTTAAAATGAATAATAATAATTTTATCTTGAAAATTGTAAGCCAAATTATGATTAATACTACTAATTACATGCATTTATTTACACGGTTGTGTTTTTCAAAGCCTAAAAATTGTTAAATGTCAAGATTGTGATGTAAGTAAATTGGCACATCCAAGAATTTAGGAATACTTATTAGTTAAACAAAATATTGCATATTTTTTAAAGTGACCTTCATTATTTGATTCATGAATTTAAATGAACAATTTTCTTTTTTTTTTTTTTTTTCTTTTTTTGTTAATTGGATTATTCAAATTTGTTATAAGACAATGAAACATTATTCATACATATACATTTAGATGTTGATAAATATAACAAAATACTAAAAAAAGCTCAGTTTGAATCATTTGACTGTGAGTGGTTAAGGTAAAATCATTTTATGGAAAGGTAAAACAGGAGAAATTCTATCACAAATGTTTGATGTAAGTATTAAACTATATCAGGTTATTATTTTATTTTTATTAGAATTACAGTATTCTTGTGGTGGAAAAGAAATGTGCTTGTTTTTTTAATTATTCCAAAAACATTTTATTAAAATGAAAGTGAGTTATTAACGTTTCAGGGTATTTCCCCCATCTTCAAGTTCCTATAAACATCTTCAACATATCTCTAAAGACTCATTAAAAACAATTAATTCTAATATAAATAATAAAAAAATTGTTCTTAATTTAAAAATAGGTATCACAAATCAATAATGCTACGTAACCAATAAATATATCAAAATTCTAAAATTATTTATTGAAAACATTTTTTATGTGCAACTCCATTTTTATTGAACTTCATCCATCATTTGTTGCAAAAATTTAATAAAAAAGTGAAGATTGGTAAAATAATTTACGTAAGATAAATTATACAAAAAGCAGCCCATACTTATGTATTTGTTTATTGACGTGTATTTTTAGCTTTCGGCACCATAGCACTATATTTATCTGTAACATTTTTTAAATTAAATTAAATATTGGATTATTTTAAGTATATTGAAAACAAATTTAACTTATTAATTTGTATAATTAAAAGTTGACAGGAAGCTATAACTTGGATAATTTTAAATAAAATGACAATAATTAAAAAGGTCATAATTTCCAAAATTTTGTGTGACCACTTAAAAAAAAAAAAAAAAAAAAAAAAAAGCATAAATAGTTGTTTTCTCTTTTCAGCTATCATAAAAAAAGTGTTACATATGAATACATAACTGTAAATTCATTTCAAAAGCTAAAAAGAGAAAACAATTCATTAAAAAATTTTTTAAATGAGATCACAAAAAATTCTGAGAATTATTACTTTTTTAATTATTGTCATTTTATTTAAAGCTTACTTTCAAATTTGAATTCTACAAATTAATAATAATTAATTAGTTAAAATTGTTTTCAATATTATTAAAATGATTGAATATTTAATTTAATTTGAAAAATGTTTCAGATGAAAGTAACAAATACACCTCAATAAAGAGATAAATAAGTATGGACTGCTTTTTAACTTACCTCACTTAAATTGTTTTACCTTAACCACCTACCAATATCTCACAGTCAAATGAGTATAGAGATCTTGGTCAGTGCTATTTACCTGATATTATTCTATCAATCATGACTTTTTAATTTAATTAAAATGGAATTGCACATTAGGAATTTTTTCAATACCAGGAATTAGTTTTAGAATTTTGATATTTTTGTTGGCTATTCAGCATTATTGATTTGTTGAAAATGTTTATAGGAAGCTTTTTGTGTTTATTCTACCTTACTTATAGAATTAAATAGCTGTCTATTTTTTTTTTTTATTTTAATGTAGAATCATTTTATAGAAAGGTAATAACAGGAGAAAAACTATCACAATATTTTAAGTAAATTACTGCACAATATTGCAAATATCAGACTATAATAATCATTTTTAATATTAAGGTCAATTATTTATATGAAATTTCACATCTAATTAGCTTTGAACATATTTTTACTTGTCAAAGGTTGTGCTAAAAATAAATAATGAATTAATATACTTGTATTCTGTTTTAAAGAATATACGTATAAGAAGAAAACTAGGAGTTATTATACTAATGTGAACGGGGAGACAGATGACATTGACTGATAATGAGCTGCTGAATGGAATCCTTATTTTGTGGGTGACGACCACTTAAGAGTGGAAGGGCTATTGGGGAAGTGTCCACTTCCTACTAGTGCAAGGTGAACTACAAATTCAATCCCCCTGCCATTCTTATAACACTCCTCCCTGCTCTCCAGTTGATTACAGTGTCTCCTCATTACATATACAGGCCAAGCCGCTCCAACAGCTATGGCAATGACACCTGCCATACTGGTGAGTTGCCAAACAGTAATTAGTCATAGTCGTTTAACATGTTTTTGTAATCATAAAAAAAAAAAAATCTGCAAATTATACCAAAAAAATCCAGCAGTAAATATAAAAATATAAGTGAGAGTGTAAAGAGTACTGTAGATACAACTAAACATTTATTTGTTTTAAAAAAAAAAAAAATTATCTATTTTGGACTGATTTGGTATGCAGTGTATCAAAAAGCCACCCACTGTATTTGGACAGCATAATGTTTAAATAAAGAATTTTTCTCTCTTCATAAAAATCAAAGATTAAATTATTGAATCCAAGATTTATTTATTACTATATCTTTTCCGATTAATTTATTTTGGATGTTTTACATTTTATTTTACAATTAAAAAAAATAAGAAAAGTGAAGCATAAACCTATGATAAAAAAGGAATAACAATTAAATTATTCTTCAACATTTTTTTTTTTTGTAATTTAAAGTTATTTACTCTTATATATCATATTATTTATGACCAATCTCTCATAAATCACATACACAGCAGATAGGCATGGAAATATTAAATTGACAAATTAGAATAAATCATATAAGCAATTTAATAGGTTTCTAGAATTGTTTATTTTTTTTTTTCTCTAAATCTATCTTGTATGAGCAGCATAATTTATTTGGGCAGCACAATGTTTAAATAAAGTATGTTTCTCTCTTCGTATAATTTCAAAAATTAATTCAAGAAATTTATACATCTCAATAATAATTTGTTCTCTGTTTAAATAAAAAAAATAAACAAAATTATATCAAATGATCAAACAACTCATACTGGATTTTTTCATGTGATGCAATATGTTAAAAATGTGAAATTGCAGTACTTTTTTTTCCATGATGCAGTAACCCTGAGTGACCTTTGATTTATACACACTAATGCATGCTATGGCATTATTTATTTTAATGCGCTGTTGTAATATTCATATTAAAATTATTAATTTAATGAAAATTTACTTTTAAAAAATGTATAATTAAACTCATAGTGGTAGTGAACATATATTATTTTATTTTACAATCCTTTATTTCCTTAATCAATCTACATTTTGGGGGTTCCTTCCCCATCCTCAGAATATAATTTAAAAAAAAAATTAAATTGTCCTCCCCAAGATGGGACGGAGAAAGCAAAGAAATATGTCACCACTACCCCTCTCTTCTAATTATTTACATGTATTACTTTTTAATCTTTGAAAGAATTATTAATGGGTTCATGATTGTGGAGGATTGGTTTTCATTTTTTTAGTTAAAATGGGTAAGGGACCCTCTCCCTTCTCCCAACCAATTGATTAAGGAAATAAACGAT
Organism: Piezodorus guildinii; assembly: GCA_023052935.1. NCBI lineage: Eukaryota > Metazoa > Arthropoda > Insecta > Hemiptera > Pentatomidae > Piezodorus > Piezodorus guildinii. The sequence continues at coordinate 110,393,123 of CM041296.1, read as the reverse complement.
GCAAGATTTAAAAAAAAAATGTCACTACATCTGTAAATTAATATTATTATAAATCAAAATAAGATCATTATCATGTATGATTCAATTGTCACTAACTGATAACATGCTTAATATTACATGTAAAATATACTCAATGATTATAATTTTTGACAGCTGTTCGCAGTAGTATTTGTCGGTGCGAGCGGTGGTAAGAATTATTTCGAAGATGCCAATTTGGAAGAAAACGAAAACCTCATCGAACCCAAAATAGATCCATGGCAAATATTCAACAAGCCGAGAGGAAAATCGACATTGAAGAATGTGATCTTGTCATTTCAGAAAGTAGAATCTAGAAAAAAATTAATGTCTTTGAAAGAAAAAAATAATTTTGATCATCCAGAAAAAATGACAAGCACAACAAAACAGCCAGAAACAACACCTTCAACCAAATCGGACGATCTAATTCTAGGCCATGTCTATCCAAGTCTACATTTGCAAACAGAAGGGAAAAAAAAATTTGAGCATTCTATAGTAGATGGATGGGTCTTCTAGAACTTGTATGCATAAAATCATCTATATTCTATTTAACATATACTACAAGAAGCAAATTATGTTTTTTGCATCATCACAGTCAAATAAAGTTGCTAAAATTTAACATTTTAAACATATAATAAATGGAGGCTTTATCAATGTCTAGAGTACATACCGAGTAAAAATTCTTTTGCTGTGGAATAAAATGCAATGTTATTATTATACCTAAAAAAGGACTATATCTTGCAAATAAATAATTTATTATATTTAAAAACAATATTAAAGGAATTTTCACCTAAAGTCAAATAGATTTGTGCGTATTGTATTTATCTTTTTAAATTAATGAATAACAATGTTTTAAAAAAAAACACACATGTAATTTTTGTTTGTAATATAATAAGCTGTAAATCAAGTATTTAAGATTTATCAAATTAGGATGAAATTCATGTCAGTTTTCATATCATCAATGTTACCTATAAATGATAAATAAAATTTTAAAATATTTATTTAATCCAAGATTAATTTATTACTATACATATTCCAATTAAAAAAAAAAAAAGAACAGAAAAGCAGGAACCTATGATGAAAAAGGGATAACAAAAATAAAAATTAAATTATCCTTCAACATTATTTTTTTTGTAATTTAAAGTTTTTTACTCTTTATATTATTTATGACCACTCTCTCATAAATCACATACAGATGGGAATAAGATTTATATAAAATTGACAAATCATCAACATTTTAAAATATTCGTGAAAAACAGCATATGTATGTATATGATAAGAAATTAATAGTCCTTAAATTTCTCAGAGATGATGCAAGACCTCTTTTTTTCTATATATAAATTGATAATTTTATATTCAACATTTGGTTCGATTGAAGTATTGTATTCCTTGTGAATCTGACATAGCATTCCAACCAATTTTTCCTTATAGTTCTCTTTACTAATAATATATTTATACATATATAAGTACTTTTCTTGGTTAACTGAATTGTGTTTACATTCTAAAAAATCACGTTCCATCCAGATATAAAGCAAAACCAAATGATCTGCTTCACCATCAAAATTGATATATTTTTCAGCCAAATTCCTAAATTTTTCAAACAAGTTCATATTTTCAATCCATTTTCTACAGTTATTGTAATGAGGTTGCTTTATCAAGAACTTTATAGTTTTATTAAACCTTATTGTTGTTTATTTCTTTATTATATAGTTTATTTATTCACTTTTTGCTACTATAATAAGTAGCATAGGGACCTTCAATAAATTCCTGACATCTCACAGATTCAAAATATGTGTCTTCAGAAGGACTGCATAACCACGTAATTTTTACTCTCTTAATAAATAATCCTAGGACCATCTGCTGGGTATGAACCTTTTTTTTTTTTAATAACTTCTTTATTTAAATCACAGTGCAAGTAGAAGTCTCACAATCCCACTAGGGTGAGCCCGTTAGTGGGAAAGGAGTTCACCTCCGGTATTTCAATAAAAGTACAATAACAAACAGTAACACAGTACGAAACAATCCAATACTTGAATAATATTACAAAATATAACACTTATTTTTTTCTAAGAAACAGTAACACACTACACAATAAGAAACAATATAATACGTGAAAAATAGAATGATAAAGAAACAGTAACACAGCAAGTTAATCGTAAACCCATATTATGAGTAAGCTGTGGTGCAATGCTATGCTAGCATAACAGCTTTTCATGGCCAAGGTCGCAGGTTCAAACCCAGTTGATGGCCTTTGGGTATTTTTTATGTATCCAACTTAATTGATTTTTTCAACCCAATTCATAATTTTTTACAACCCTTCCATCAAAGGACGAAATAACCAAGAATATTTTATTTGATCATTTTCTGGTATTGCCATTCGTAAAAAAAATACTCTCAGACCCTAATTTGGTTACAGTAATGTGCATGTTATTTTATTCCAATAAACTCCAATTCAATTTATTCTTATTTATTTTGTATTAAAAAAGAATAGAAGTATTTAAAGAAGGATAGTTAATAGTAAGTGTAAAATTTGATCGCTTAACATGAAATGATCTAGTGAAATAATATTTTACTATTTATATGACTTCCATGAAAGCTAAAACAAGGACAGATTTCTCCTATCATCATAGATAAGTCCCTATTCAATGATAGGGCTATCCTTAATGCAAAAATGATGGAATTGGTAATTAACTTTATTGGGTTAATCATCTCCTCTATCAGTAGACAGATATTTTGCCTAGTTGGAAGGACATTTATGCTGAAAACAAATATGGACCTGGCTTATTACAGAAAAGCAATATTTAATTATAGAGCTCTGGTATGTAATATTTAATATTAACAGTTCTATCTACATTCAACAAATTAACAATAATTATAAGACAAAATCATAAATCAAATTAAATAAGTTAATTGCCTAAAAATTCTCATCCTTGTAACCTAAGGGTCTCTAAACTTTCCAACCACCAGTCATATTAACATCCAGTAATAAATAGGGACAATGCCTATGCCATTTTGTATAACTTGCAGTTAAATATATTTAATTATTACTTATATTAATCTTTAAAGGTTAGGAGCAAAAAACAACAATGACCGAGCTGCTACTTTTTCACTCACTTGGAAAAACAGAAAAGAAAAGAAAAAAATTCTTAAAACTGAGAAGCAAATACAATAACAAACTACCGTAAGTTATGGATAAAACAAACAATACTTCATTCCTGGCAAATGTGGAACGTCAATCATTTAATAAATACAATGTTATAGAACCTTATGTTTTTTCGGAACTTATTTAGAAATATTTTACAATTAAAAAATGAAAATATAATTTTTTACAGAAGTCTTAATTATATTATTTTTCTTGATAGCCACTATGAACATATATATGATTTGTTTTCTGTTAGCAAACATTTATTTCAATTAAATGATTTTCTGCTTACTAAGATGATTGTTACATATTCATCAGAACTAGGCTCTTTGAGGTTTTTGGAGATTAGTTATTGCTACTTTAGTAAGTAATATTATAAAACTTACAAATTAACTCTGAAACATTAAACAATATTTACAACAATGAAATAGCCATAATGGCATAATGGTAAATCATACTTATAGCACCAATATAATAAAAAAAAACTTCCATGTAATTAGGATGTACAAAGAAATTTTAATGATCAACTACATCAAAAGATATATCAGGCAGTTTCCAATTCAGCAACTTTATTAATTTTACAATGAGATCAAAATAAACTTTGGCCTGCAGACTGTTGTTTGGAGATCCCTTGTATGAATGAATGATTTTTAGTTTATAATCAGCCCATGGCTGAGTGGCTAGCACGCTAGTGTCGCAAACTTAAGGTTGTGAATTCGAACCCCAGTTCCAGGACTTTTATAAGCATATAATTAAATGGGGATTCACTCACGGCCTCTCCCCTGTGTATGTGAGACCCATCAGGCTATTGGTGGCGACTAACAAAAATGGGCGTAGGGAGTGATGAGTATATTCTCCCAGAAGATTACACCACATGGCCAAGGGCATTCACGACCAGTTTGCACCAGAGTGAGAAGAAAGAATAGTAATTTTATGTGCATAATTTGTAAGTTTATAATATAATTGAGCTGGCAATAAGACCACAAAAACCAATTGCGTAGCAAGAGGACTTTTATAACAGTTAACTTTTTAAGTTTAACTAATAAATTGACTGTTTTTTTTCAATTATAAACGTATTCCAAATAAATAAAAAGCATGAGAAACATTTTTATTTATGAGCTGTGAGAACAATACGGGACAAAACATGAATAACAGAGAGATAGAGAGAGGGGAACAGCAGAATGCATACCCCACATCCTATTCTCGTTATCTATTAGGTAAATAATATCTTGAAAAGTGATGATAGTTCAGCATTTAGAAGTTTAGATGCAGATATGCAATTAAGAAAATTTTAAAAAACTTATAAAAATTAAAATCGGAGTGGAAAACCAGTATAGAAGAAAGTTTATTAAAATGAGATGTGTTCAAGAAAAGAGGAGTCAAGGGAAAAAAAGAATGGAGTGAAATGGAAACAAGCTATAATGATTGTATAAAAATTTGGAATCGAACAAAGATGAGAACTGAGCTATGGATGAGAGCTTGCTTCATCTTGTAAAAAAGGGTACTGCAGCCAGGTTAATGTTAGACCAAAGCATCAGCAGATCATAATTAACAAGTTTTCTTACTTTTCTTTTGGTGTAATCTCCTATATGCACATTTCTCGATGAAGTTTTAGGGGATAGGGTCATCACTCCCTACGCCTAGCCTATTTTCACGAGAGGCCACCAATAGGCTGACAGGTTTCACATACAGGAAGAGGCTGTGAGTGAATCCCCATTTTATTATATGCTTATGAAAGTCTCGTCAGGACTGGGATTCGAACTTGCAACCTTTAGCGTGAGAGACTAGCGTGCTAGCCACTCAGCCTTGGGCTTCTTAATTTTCTTACTAGGAGTATTTTGATTATAGCACTCCCAACAAACCTCTCGAAGTTTTTTTATTAAGAAAAATTTCATTATAAATTAATAAAAACCATAATAAAAAAAATCTTCCACTATACAACCAATGAAGAAAATATACAGTAGAATGGGTTAAAGAAATGGGAACAAAATTAAACTTGTTTGATTATAAAATATTATTATAAGCTATAGCAGATAACTACTTAAAATCATTTAATATCACAAACATAGACAACTATTGAGACATTGATTTCTAAAAGGTACTAAAGGGACATTTTTTACGAAAAAATTTTATGACATATTTATATTCTGATCACTTACACTTAGTTTTATGTAAATATCCTATTTGTTTTACCTAATGAACCTTCAAGTCCTTCAAAAATGCGATTTAGAAATGCAATTTTTTTCTAAACGTACCTATTACACATTTAGTTTCATTTCAAATCATACAAAGACATTCCATTTCATAACTTTAATATAGTAAAAAAAAAATTCTAGATTTTAGAGCGAAAAGAATGAAATAAGTTGTTTTAATAGTGTAGTAATGAGAGTAATTCCTGTAAAATTTCTCAGCATGGATATAGTACAGTACCTTTTGAAAATCAATGTCTCAATTGTTTATCAGTGGATTCTTCCAAATGTGAGAATTTCTGTAAACAAAAAGTCTGGACTATTAACAACCTATATATAACCTTGACTTCAGGAGCCTTAATTATTTAGAAATTCAGACTTACACAGCTTATTCAAAATTAATCACTGTGAAAAATAATAACAGGAAATGAAGAATTCCACTTATTTAATACCAACAGAGTACTGAAGTGAGTTAATAAAAATCGGACAAATAAAATTTAAAAAACATTCTAAATTTCTCCACATCCTCTCTAACATGATTTCCAAAAGGTACTAAAGGACATCTTTTATGAAATTGATTTTTTGACATATTTAAATTCTGATCATTTAGTTTTATGTAAATATCCTACTTGTTTTATCACATGAACACTCAAGTCCTTCAAAAACGTGATTTAGAAATGAAATTTCGTTCTAAATGAACCAATTACACATTTAGTTTTGCTCCAAATCATACAAAAACGTTAATTTCATAACTTTACCATAATGATAATAATATAGTTTAAAAAAAAATCCTAGATTTTAATGCATAAAGAATGAATAAGTTGTTTTTTCACTTATTTTTCGCTAATGAAATAATGAGATTTTTGTGGCTTTCTGTAAAATTTCCCAGCATGGATATAGTACCTTTTGAAAGTTGCCTCAATTGTTCATCAGTTGATTCTTGCAAATGTGAGAATTTCTGTAAACACTTAAGTATGGACTATTAACAACCTGTAACCTTGGCTTATTTAGAAATTCAGACTTACACAGCTTATTTGAAACTGATCACTATGAAAAAATAACAAAAGAAAATGAAGAATTCCATTGATTTAATACCAAACAAGCACTGAAGTGATTTGATAACAAATGGACAAATGCAATTAATAAAAATATGTTAATTTATCTGCATCCTCAAATCTAATAAGAAATTTTGATTAAAATAACCCCAGGAAAAATCCAATAATCCTTTACGTCACCAAATGAGCTTAATTTCTCTTTTGTATCCTCTACTCCTCATTCTTCACCTAATGCTGATATTAAACACTGCATCTCCTCATTCAATATTTGAATAACCTATTACCAGGCCTTTATTCTAAGATATTAAAAATGTCTTATAACATTTCATTAGCACTTTTCACAATAAAAATCTACTACACAGCCCTGCTGCTACAAATCCTTTCTCCTATATTCCACTCCTAGATTATAGCTATACATTCGGCTCTAAGATACTCTCCTGTAGTGCTGTTTTGTGGTCCTTCCACTTTGTTTAATTGTCTGATCTTATCTTTATTAACCTGTTGACTGATATTGACTGAGTGGACCCCATTGGATAGGAAATTGAACCGAGGCAGGCAAAGAAGAAGGTGGGACAATGAAATCAGAAAGGCAGGAGAGTTATGGTCATGTAAAGCCAAGGGTAGGGAATAATGGAAGAGAAAGATGAGCGAACTCTTGAACCCAAGTATGGGTAGTCACCGTTAAAAACTTCTCCTGAGAGAAGGTCTATCTATGTACATATATGTATATAAAGAAAGAAAAAAAAAATCTGGTGCTAGCAACACACGACTTTCACTTACCGACATTGTTGAAATAGATTAAAGAATTTTCAAATACAGTTTAAGATAAAAATGAGTGAAACCGTTAAAGAATTAATTAAATTGAATTTCTATAGAAACGTGTTTTACTAAAAAATCTATTTATTATATTATTATCTAAAAATATCAGTTAGTTTTATCGGGCTTTTCATCAATCACTCTTTATTAACTTTAACAAGCTTGTGTATAAGATAATATTTTTTCTAAAATCTTTAGCTTTCCAACGGTACATTATACATCTATATTACTGTTCTTATTTTCAAAAACAAAAACTTTCGTTTAAATTTTTTTTTGCAGTTTTCTCCTTTAGTTGAACATCAAATTCGCTCAACTTTCATATTTAGCTGTTAATAAACAAGATAATATAGTTATTTTTGTAGAATATTAAATTCAAGGTACTTTGTAATAAGAAAATTAAAATATATCGGCATTTAAGCCCTGTCATACTATTTCAATCAGAATGAAACCTACAAGGGAGTTAAAAGGTGGTCCAGAGCCTGTGCGATGTTAGGTACTCGTTAAAGATTGTATAAAGATTGTAACACTGTAGCATTGTCCGATTAGCCATAGTTGCATAAGGTGACTTTAAATAAATAAACAAACAAATAAACCTACAAGATAATAAAGCCCATAAAATTTTACATTGATATAAGGAGTTTAATCAAAATCGTATGTGCCGTTTTGGAGAAAATCGTAAAAAGGTGCTAAATGCATGGGATAAAGTGGCCCTTTTGGTAAGCTGATTTTGATGAAAAAGATTCTGTAACATCTTGGGAATATACTTGTCTTAAATATGAAATTTCAGTTTCATAGGACTTATCGTTTTCCGATGAACAGATTATTTGCCTGACAAAACATACTTAATAATTGTAAGTATATAAAAGTATTAACAATAATAATAATATATACATAAAAAAAATATGACCAGGAGACTGAGGTTCTACAGGCACAGGGTCAGAATGAACAAAACAATTAGAGTCTAAATATGAAGATTTTTCGGCAAAGTCTGCAGCTATTGGAATATCAGGGGATATGTAAAAGAAATAAAAGAAGACCAGGGACGGCTAAAAATTACAGATAAAACTTGCAGTTATAGAAGAGAGCTTTATAGAGAAAAACTAAAACCGTTTAGGGTTCTTATGGGGAAGAAGTAGCGATTAAGGAGAAGGGCTAAGAGAGTGAGAGGAAGAAGAGTAGAGAGAAGTATTGGGTAGGAAGGAATGCGGTAGGTGTAAGAAGAATCAGTTATGATATTTATGTTAGTCCTTGTTGGCCTACAAGTGCCAAAAATAAAAATAAACAAGAACAAAAAAGAAAACAGATGGTTCTTAATACTAATTACTATAAAATGGGTAGTAAACTGAATAATATGATGGAGAAACTAGAAGAAAAAACATGGATAAAATAATATATTGTTAGAATATTTATTTATCAAATTTACAACTCTAAAATATAAGTATTTTTTAGCACATTTATTGATTAATATTGTACATTAACCATTCTTTCATTCAGCATTATCCACTTAAGTCTTCTGCTCGATCGACTAACTTGCCACTGATTTGGAAGCTTGTATTTTCACACTGGGCCTACCAGATATGTTCTTCATTGTATTAAATCATTGAATTGATTCCAGATCTGGAGAGCTGGAATACAGCTAGTTACAAACAATAAAGAGGGTGCCTGAGAGATTCCTAACCATTTCTTCGCCAGTCAAGATTATGATGCGAAGTCTGCTGCAGTCATAGAGGATGACATCTATAATGGGCTCCTGTATTTTATTTTAATAGGCAGTAATTATCAATAGTAATAACAGGCAATACTCAATGTTCCTAGAACATTAAAAAAAGTAATGAGAGAAACTTTCCTTTAACAAAGAAAAAAAAAAAAATCATACTTACGATTCTATCAAGAAATGGCTTTGGTTAGTTTATGGAATAAGCATGCAAAGTTAGCTAAAATGTGAACTACTGAAAATGACAAAATATACAAATTATGAGTGAATCAGGTATACTCATATGCAAAATATCCAACCCCATAAAAACTGTTTAATAAACGAAATTAATACTATGTTACCTGCTCACTCTGACACCTTTCTTAGTTACAAAAAAAAACTGGTTGGTAGTGGCTTGTCTTAGTATTACTTTTATAGAAATCCACAGAATACTTGTCATTTCAAATAGCAATGCTTGAGGAAGGCATGTTATGTATTAGAAAATGCTCCAGCAATATTTCTATGGCTAATCAATGTTAATTTTAGCAGTAAAACTGTTTATTGAATAATGAAATTGAAAAACAAAGAAGTTTTAATGATAGTTCTTACATTCTCTTAGCCATCAAATTAACATTAAATATTGTGCCATAATATAATTCTTTTTTCGATGTTAGCCAGTTCCCAATGAACAACTTGAATAGATCTAATATTCACAAAGGAATTACTTGTAGAGAGAACCAACTAGACCTAGAAGACTAAACAAACAAATGTATGACATTTTTCATGTGATTGAAAAAATTATTAAAAAAATAAAAATCTCGTTAAATAAGTAGATATGTTTTAAATAAGAACAGAAATAATTTAGCAATACTTAATCATTTCTTATTTCTAGTGAGCTGAAATAATAAAACAAAAAACATGAATTGAAGCTCTAAAGCAGTAAGAGGGTGAAAGAAACCAATTATTATTATTTAGTACAGTCACAAAACTGTAAAAGTTGAAAATAATTATCTAAATTAAAAACAAACGTATCCCACTCTCTCAGGTGTTAGTTAACTATAAATTTCAAATCGATATTATTATAGCATCAAAATATTTAAAAATTAATCTATGTTTACTTATTTGTGTATAATCTAAAAGCATTTAAGGATTAGTTACAAAAGGTACTTAGGGTCTCTGATATCCTTTGAATGATCATATCATTGTTAAATAACTGACAATTCTTTTCATGTTTATCCCTGAATTGACCAGTTTCATATAACTTTTGTATAAGTAAAAATTCAAACATACGTTTTAAGATTAAATTTGGAACATTAACATAGGAAATTCATTAATCTTTTCAAGTGATTTGATACATAAAGCTCTATTTATGTGAATCTTTTATTTAATTTGTTAATTGAATACTAAACTTGATCAAGAGTAGAGATAAAGGCTGATTTAATTAGCACTGATTTAGCTTAGAGTATTCATGTATAACTCAGAGGAATATTTAGAACACAGTTTGACAAAAAAAGTCATTTCAACAGGGGCTGAGTCTTTTAAATTAAATTACTTCATAACATTTAACCATTACTAAGCAACAACTTGATCATGTTATGAGTAGGTGATACCTATATCATCTGCTTTTAATATCGTTATTTTGCAATATGATTAGGAAATATAAGTTAACATAGATCTAATTTCTTTCAGGAAAAAAATGGTAAAACATATAATGGCCAGAGTTTCGCATCCAATAAGTGACTTGCATAGAATGTAGGTAGAATCTAAAACCTGAAACAATGAAATTGAAATAAAATTAGTTTATTCAAATTATAATCCCTTGTAATTGACATATCAGATAGAAGTTACCTTGTTAGTAAACCCGTTTGGTTCTTCAAGATCTAAAGATTATGATTTGTTATGTAATTGGTGATATTCACTTTGACCTTGACAATCTGAAGATCAAGGTCAGAGATAAGTAACATTTTTTATATAACTTATTATTTTTTTTTTTTTTTTTTGGAGTAGGCAGAACACTAAGATGGTTAAAGGAATGATAAGAGTAATTAATGAGTGTAAAGTTACAAATCCATTAAATTAAAGTTGATTTTTTAAGGATAAGATTGATTTTTATTTTAAATACTCGATAGCATTAATAAGGAAATAAGCTCAAAAATCATATTAGTTGCTACTAGAACTAATAAAGACTTGAGTTGTGAACAGCAATAACAATAAAATAAAATGTTGATTTAAAAAACTAAAATATTCAATAATCATAAAAAGGTCTAATACATCACACTTTTTCATAGAATGAAACATAATTTAACTAGTATTTTAAGGGAATTTAAAAAAAACAACCTTTAAATTTGAAGCAGATACGAGAAATGAAATGACATATTTTTAAAAACTAATCCATAAATAATAAAATCGTGTTTCTGGGAATACATAAGTGAAACAAAATTATAATAATTTAATAGTATTATAAGAAAACTTAGAATATTATGTTTTGGGTATTGTTAGGAGCTGATAAACAATGATTAAGAGATATTACCAAGTCATATGATCAAGTGATTTTTTTAATGAGTCATCCGATGATAAGTAACAGCCCTAATGACTTTGGAATAGATCCTTGAATATAAATATTTACATTAGTCAGTCAAACTCCTATACAAAGATAACAATCGGAAGAAATCATATTACTGGTTAGAATATAATAGTTGAAATAATTTCAAACAATAAAATAATAAATATAGACTTTTTTTAAAATAAATTGGGGGTTTATTATGTAACTCATATTCAAATAAAAAGCAGTTAATCGTAGAGTATAGATAAAATGTATATATATATATATATATATATATATATATATATATATATATATATATATATATGTGAATGAAAATGCAGGTTTTAAGGGCGAGATTAAGATGGTCTTATACACTCAAGGTTTGTATGAACTGCCTGATATAAACTACAGGGAGATCCCTGAGACTGTCTCCCCTTAGCCTTGCCTGACGGGAATGGCCTCCCAAGGCCAGACATCCCCCTCTTTCCAACTCTTCATGTCTCATCTCCTCTCTTCACAGGTAAACAGAACATAGATCTTCGGTGAACGACGAATGCCTAAAAGTGGAAACTTCAACACCATTGCCTTTAAAAAACCAGCCAACGGTGGTGGAGTTACCAAGTTGTGGCACTCTTAAACTTGATCTGAGGTTTGTCGGAATGGAGAGATTTCGGAAAAACTTGATTATATAACAGCAATAGGTAACAGACATAAAACATCTCTTAACATTATCATTACAACTTGAATAAAAAAAATGTTCAACATACCATTGCTAATGAATGGTTTATCAAACATGACTTTTATAACATAATAAATGTAGCATAAATTTAAACATATAAAAAATAAAACTATGAAGTATTAAAGATGGCATATGAAAATATACACAGTCATGAAATAATCAGAACTATTTGAAAAACATTGACAATTGGTACATCAGTTTGAGCTACCTGTTTAAATGCATTATTAGATTTAAGAAATACAACAGGCACTAAAGTAACTTTTCACTGATATGTACCACTGTTTAGCACATGAGGTAATAAATAATGTAACAATACCTTAAAAAATGACTTTAGTAAGATGTTTAAAGAAACTTAATAGTACAATTATCTTTTATCAGAAGCAATGTAAACTAACAACTAATACAAAAATTGTTATGAGCCATTACTTTTAAAGATTTAAAAAAAACTTGGAATAGCTTACTTACAAAACTGAACAGTTAGGATAACATACAATACATGCACACTAACAAAAGAACATCGTTGAATTCCTGGAGTTTGATTATATACACCAAAGTAGGGTAACTCCAAACCCCTTGGCAGACAAAAAAGCCAACGGTGGTATGAAGTTACCAAACCTTAATGCACGGCAAGGACGTGTATTCGATGTCAGCTTCGTTGGAGACGCTAAGACAAGAGACACGATGAGGCAGGTTGGAAGCCGGCAGGGATAGGCCAGTTGCTCTTTTGTTAGATTTTAGACCCTAAGCGTACAGACCATCTGCTAATCCCCACCCTAACATCTGCACCCCTTCTCAACTTGTTACCGTGTTGTCCTAGGTAAAGGTTCCATGGTCGGAGTTAGTATTAATGCTAGATCATTGTAAGTTAACAATACAACATGATTTAATTGAAACTAGCGTACAGGTTAGACTTGTAGGATTAGAAAAAAAAAAAAGAAAAGAAAAACCTGTATACAAGAGATCCTTTGTTTGCGAACACGTGGAGCGCTTTAACGGCCGGAACATCCACAGCTTTCTCACAGTTCTTATTATTTTTCGACAATGTCTCCTTTTAAACTGTCCACATCGGAAACACTATCGAATAATACTGATGTGTAGCGTTGTTAAATAGCAGAGCCGGGACACGTCCACTCTATATTCTGTCCATCAATCACTTCCTGGAATATTTACAGGTAGAAATGACTCACCGAAGAGCGCTGAGATGGGAGAAAAGCCGAGGAGACGAGAAGCTTAAGTAACACAACCGAGCACGACAGACTGAGAACTGGGACCGGCGTCAGCGGAGCCGGCTGAGGAGGTGGTGGGGGAACTCATCCCCTCCCCAACCGCCAAGCCAATTTCCCTCCAATTTGCACGCTATTTTTAGACCTCGCTACTCCAGAAACTTTTACTCAATTCTTTTTTAATTTTACCAACACAAATTCATCTTTTGAATTATATAAATTTCAGCATGATGCCATAAATTATTAACAACAAAACGTCTTGAAACTACGGATCCAATTAGTAGACTGACGCAGTGTTGCCAACTTCAGAACATCATTAGAACAATAGGACATGTACTTTTTTAAAGGAAATTCATCTACTTCTTAAATTACTTTACGAACTACTGGAATTAGCCATTTCCAATATAATAGAATTTCTATTAAAAAAATAAAATGGATTTATATTCTTCACGTAAACCTTTTCTACCTGAAGCAAGCAAAATATTTAACTTCTAGAAAATTAAATTTTTCTAGTTATGCTGAATCGAGTGAATGTTTTATTTATTTTTTTCGCAGATTTAAAAAAAGTTTTAGTTCAAAAATTAATAAATGTAAGGCTAGGATAAAAAAATTAAGTAAAAAAGAAATAGCTCATCGTTAAAGCCTTGAGAACAACAAAAGAATGCCAAAAACCGTCCTTGAAAACTGAGGAAGATAAAGGTCGCTACGATTGAATCTATGAAACATTATTCCTTAGATTACATCGGTTCAATACAGAGCAACCTTCTACCTCAAACTCAAAGAGATCATTGGCCAAATAAAAGTTAGTATGCATAACATACATTAAAAAATTAGGAATGAAATTTGAATAATTCTAAATCTATATATAAAAAATCTACTACCTAGTAAACTGACTACTCCGTGAACTCACACTTCACAATAATATGCCATCCTAGAATGAACCTTGGGTAGACTTCCTTTTAAAGAGGATTACAAATATGAATAACATAAAATAAGAATTAAGATTGCAATTGTTATTCCTATAAAAATATTACTGTGTTATAACGAGTAGTACCATCAATATACATTTAATGAATAAAATTAATTCTATTTTGAAATCTCTAAATTTATTCCTTGACATTTTCCTTTAAAATATTCCTATTTTTTCAAAATAGGTACTTTCAATAGGAACCCTTCAAAAAGGTTTAGTAGTAAACCCAATATTTGTATTGTATATATTTTACGAAATGCCAAACTTTTAATTTCTATAATTCATATATATAATATAAAATAAAAACAAATCATATTTATTCACAAATATAATGTTTTATCTGCTAATACAATAAAAGAATTTTATCTTAAAATACTTTAAGTATTAAAGGTCAAAGGACATAAACAATGCACAATAATTATTTTATCAATAAAGTGTTCAGTAAGTACGTTAAAGAAAAAGTTAATTTATTATAATTTATGTTCATTTAATATGCAAAGTATAAGATAAAAAAAAAATAAATAAATAACTAGAAAACTTTATGATTCAGAATTACATGAATAAAATGGAAAATACTTAATTTATAATATATTTTATTAAATAATCATTACTGCGAATTATTTATTAGATTAATTAAACCATGATTTACAAGTTCCAACATTAAACATACTACTGATGATATAAAATGTCAAGATTTAAAAAAACATCACAGATTGTTACAAGGATATGTCAGATAACTGTGTTATGATGTTTTAAATTGCATTCGTTTATTACAAAAAATAAAAGAATAAGGAACTTTTTCATATTTTGTCATGACCTAACCCAATAATCGTGCTAGTCGGATTGAGTTAAATTTATATTACTTTAATTTTCCAAATATACATTAAACAATATTCCAACCAAACAAAATATTTATTCCTCTTCATGCTTTTCTCTTTAAAATATTTAATGAAATAGATAGCAGCTTTCAAGTAATAAAATAAATAAATATATATATATATAGTAAATTAATGTTTTTTAATTCGTTACACATTTCTTCTGATCTATTTTTTTTAGAATAATTTTTCTATTTCGTATTAAATTAAGTAAAGCATATTAATTATTTTTATCAGAGTTGATTACTAAATAGCATGATAAATAAGTATTTATTCATTTTATTAACAAGTCATTAACAACTTAACATATATAAACAAATAAGAGATGAAGATACTTGGGATATGAGGGCAATTCGTAGATAACGAACCAACAGCCCGCATGAATCATTAGTTGAGTTGTTAAAAGTCAGTTCGAGCTAGTTTTCTGTAGTTTAAAAAAAAAAAAAAAAAAAAAAACTATTCCTAGATATGGACTAAAAATTTATATCAATTCATTTATTACTAGTAAAACTATCACAATAGAAAATACACAAAGTTATACATAGCATAAGAATGCGTGGGAAAAAAAGTTGGTTGAGAGGTATTTCGTAAAATTATTTGAGAAATTTCAGAAATCAGCGTTAACAGTTGAAGTGCATAAGTAAACGTTTAAAGAGCATAATCTCTCTCATAAAAAAAAAAACACATAAAAAATAGGTCCTACTATTTTTGTAATACCACAAAAATACCGAACCAGACATGTGAAATATCACAATTTAATGTCAGAAAGATAATAAAATATACAAATTTTCAATACAACTATAGCATGTTATTTTTTGTATGCCAACAGGCAGATCATATTTTATTTGGCAAATTTTAACATACTAATATATATATATATATTTGGATGATATGAATTTTTATTTCAAAATTATTCTCGAATAAATAAAATAAATCTCCAAAAAAAAAAGAGAAATGTCAAACCCACGCACATTCAACTTAAGGGCGATAAAATGAAAATAAATTAATTTTAAGTATTCAACAACCAATAAGATTATTAAATTCGCCATTTTTAAAGTACCAATTAATAAAAGTAATTTCAAATGATGGCATGAAATATTTTAAACATAACATTTTCCGCTAACTACTAATATGGTTCAAATGTTAAAATAAAAAGGTTTATTTATAATACATTATAATAATACTTTAGGTAGAGAAACCTGAAATAAATTTTTGGAATTTATAAACTACCAAAACAAAGCATTTTATCACAATATTGAATATTCTAATATACATATAAAAATTACAAAGTACAATTTTATAATTCACATTTAACATAAAAAATCGAACTGCATATTTAAAAAAAAAAAAAGTACAAAAGTTTTCCTTCGTTGTTTGTTTTTTCAAACGGCATTTCTGTATTATTCACTTTTCAGTTACAAATATTCAGTACTAAGTATAAATTTAACGTAATGTCAATGAATTTATATGGTAAAGGCATTTAACAAATAGCTAAATTTACTATGACATATAAAAAAATAAATATCTAATAAAAGAAAATATTAACGCGACATTTTGTAAATATCAGTTGAATGGCAGTGAGTGATGGTAAGGACGTCTTTATGGGGGGGAGTTTTTTCACTACCCTCTCCACATAAATTTTAGGGTGCGCTGTATAATGAAAGGAGAGGTAGCTGAAAATTCGTGAAAGCGAGGTCTTGTGATAGTTAAAGAAAGGACTGGGAGAGGCATATTTTTAAATATAAAGTCGGATAATAACATCAAATATTACTTTTTAAAAAAATCCTATAATATCAATAAATATTATTTTTTTTAATAGATAACATAAACTAGATGATAACGTTATAATAAAAGGGACAAGAATAATATACACACCACGAAAACATTTTTTTAATGAACAAACTTTATTTTTAAAAATTAAACATTTAAGTATTTATAATAAAAGTTTAAAAAAATGATAAAGTTTTATAGAAAATACGGTAATTGAATATTTATTATAAAGCGTTAAAAGTATAATTCAATATTTCCTACATCGCGAATTATCACCTACATCTTATCTCATTGGGTAGGGGCCTTTAAAGAATCAAGAATTTTAGAGAAACATCTGAAGAATAGAGAATTCTGAGAATACTTTGTACTTCTTAAATTAGATTAAAAAAAATTTACTGAAAGAGTAAATAAAATTTAAAACCTTTGAATCAAAGATTTTTTTTTTTAAATTTATTTAATGAGAAATAAACAATCGGCCAAAATTAATGGAAATGAATATTAGAGCTAAAAGACCCTATTCACTCCATATTAAATCGTTAATAAGTAAAAAGTTTATTACCTATTCGTCACTTTATATTACCTTTTACAACTTTGTGTATCAGATGTTTAATTCTAATACCTTTCTCTTTCCAACGGTATATTACACGTCTATATTACTGTTCTTATTGTAAAAAAATCAAAAATTACATACAAAAATAGTTTTGCTCTTTTATCCTTTAGTTGGTCATCAAATTCGCCCAACTTGTATATTTAGCCGTCCTTGATCAATGGCATTAAGATGATATGGTTAATCTTTTTGAATGTACAAAAGTAAAGATAGTTTAGAGGAAGAAACTTTAAAATATCGGCATTTGAGCCCAGTCAGAATATTTCAATCAGAATGAAACATACATCATATTACAAACCATTAAATTTTACGTAAATATAGAGAGTTTAATCAAAATCGTTACAGCTGTTTTTGAGAAAATCGTAAAAAAGTGCCAAATGCATGGTATAAATTGGCTCTACTGGTCAGCCGATATTGATGAAAATGTTGCTGTAACATCTCGGGCTTAGACGCCCTTTAAGTATAAAATTACAGTTTTATACAATTACAAATATAACTACCGTTTTCGCGCTAGACTTATCACATACACACACAGACAGACATTTTTGTGGAACTTGATTACTTGGTCTTAGGGGATCCTAAAACGTGTACTTCCGTTGAAACTGGAATTCGAAAATTTTCACGATCGCAATACTCTCCCTTACTATCTATTTCATATATATGAAAGTGGAAGTAATAATATGAAAACACGATACAATTTTTGTAATAATGAAACTTAATAAATATTAAAATAAATTAATAGGCTAACACTCAAGATTAATGAAATAAATACAGTGAGAGGAAAAAAATATGGTATTTAATGTTGTAAAATGCTGTTTTGGAGACGAAAAATAAAATACAATTTTGTAAAACAACGCAGAACTTTCTGGAAGCTTGAAGCATTCAGTAATCACTCTTATTTTATTTGACTAACAGTTAATTGTACTTAAGGTTTTTTTTTTTTTTTTTTTTTTTTTTTTTTTTTTTTTTTTTTTTTTCATTCAACGGACAAGAATCTGTCAATTACGTTCAAATAGTCGGAGCAAAAGCAAAATGAAACGGCCGGTAACACGGTTAAAAAAACGTACAAAACTGGCTTGAATACAACAGTGTAAAACAAAGACAGGAAGGGGCTAAGAGACCACGTGGTACACCTTTGCAAGAAGGTAGCACCAGGAATTCACTTCGGGTTGCCGGCACACCTGGCGTCCTCTTTGTAATTTTGGCTATCTTAAATCAAATATTATAAACTATTTGTTTATAATTATACTAATATTATTTAATGGAAGACCGTTTGATATTTTTTTATTTGTAGCTTTTAGTCGAATATTATGTAAGAGGGTGACGACTGAGAATTAAGAAAACTATGGATCGTTGATTTTTACCAGATGCATTGTCATTGTATTAAGTTTCAAAATGGAAAATAAACTTAATGTTTTAAAGGCAGTTACAATTTATATTAATTCATAACGTATATATACATTTATATAAATCAAATAACAATGCATGCTTAAAAAAATATTTATTAAGTAAAGTACACTGAATATTATCTTAAAGCAATCACAATTAAAAGAAATAATTATTTCACCCAATTAGTTACAAGATGTATAATCGACTCATAATAATTCAATAAATGTCTTATAATGCCCTCTATAAAATTAGAAACAAAGTTAATTATGTAAAAGCTCTGAGAAGCAAAAAATATTTTAGAACATTTAAGGTTCAAATGTGTAAACATTTTAGCATACAAAATTGTTCATTTATTTTATTATTTTTTTAGGAAAAGTCAACAATAAAATAATGCATAAAAGCATCCAGAGTTCTAGAATTGTAAAACATTGACGGCTAGTCTCACGTGCACTTAGATAAAAGGTTCACCTTAAACAGGAAAACACACAATAAGATAAAAAGTTCTCATCGAGATCGGAAATGTAACTTCCACACCTTCCTTATTACAACAATGGATTCTTTGAAATTGAATGAATGCTCTGTACAAGATTTTGCATAAACAGATCACAATACAAAAGAAACAACACTATATTTGTTTACATTAATGTTGAAATAAAGAGATGTATAGAAACAATGAACGTTTTATCTGTTTCTTCGTCATCGTCCCTTGATGAGTAAAGAAGTTGCTCGTAATCATGGTCTAGAACAGGCTGTCTTTGTTCGAAATCGGAAACCTATTTATTTATTTATTTTTTTAAATAAAATAATCTACAAAAATCTGATTACTTCTGTTTATTACATTAAAAAATCTTCAAAAAAAAAATTGGTTCAAATTTAATTAAAAGTTGACTTTTATTGGTTTTAAAAAATGTATATTTTACATTATACAAGTAAGATGAAGGACTTTTTTAATAAATAGGAAACAATTCTAAATTTATTATTTTAATATATTTTTAAATTTATTTATTTTGTTGTTTGCTTCTCCCTTAAAGTGTCATTGGCAACTTATTAGATTTGGCAGTAATATTTAATTTGTTTTAAGTAGCTAAATAGTTTTTTTTTTACACTGTCCTCATCATCATTCAATACATCTTTTAAGGTTCCTGTCAATTTAATTTTTCGCCTTGTTGATTCGAATAAAGGAAACTCTTAACAATAGATGTTGGACAGTTTGTGGAACGACGTTCTTACAATATTCGGAGGTGGTGTTTTTTAACTCTTAAGCTTTATATTTTTGAAGTATCATAAGTAAATCAACACATTTTATTATAGTATCATTTAAACAGTTCATATCTAAAATATAATCTCAAAACAAGTCTGAATAATAATAAATATATGTAGATAGATGATATCCCTGATAAAAAAATAGTATAAATTGTTTTTTATGGAAATCATAAGGAGTCAAGTCGTATGAAAATATATTTATTTTGCCGACGTTTCGTCTTAAACATACAAGCTATCATCAGGGCGTCAGTGAGTCATGTCAAGCTTATTGTAAACTTTGAGCCGAAACGTCGACAAAATTAAAATATCTTTCATACGACTGACTGAAGATTTCAACAGTCGACTATACATCCTCAATATTTTTCTAGAAATGGGCGTTTTTCACGTTCTAAAGTGTTTATGTTTAGAAGGTGGCATGTCATAAGTGTTTCTCTTTCAGTTTATGAGTAAACAACTTCACCTTGTGCAAATATAAACGAACTACCTCCTAAACATGAACTCATGACACTCCAGAATGTGAAAAACTATCATTACTCGAAAAAGTGACTAATACCAATTTGCCACCTGAGCACAGATATGTTTACAAGAGGTAAAGTATCTTTACAATTCACAACTCGTTTTCTAGCGGCTTCACTCCGATTGGCAATGCAAATTCGAAGGTACACCTTTGTAATGAGACAGTTATTTCGAAATGATTTGCAATTGAAAACAAACTGAAACAACACTGCGGTTTAAAAATAATAGAAAAAAATATTAATGTTATTGGAAGAATTAATCAGAGGTTCGTGGTTCCTTTTTCTTTTTTCTAAATTGGGCCTTGAGTTTATGCTAATGAGAAGCACACAACGCTCTTTCGGCCTCATCCCCTCCCAAAACCGAATCAAGTCAAACAAATATTGACTAGCGATAATGAAACGGACCGTGTATGTGAAGGACGGAGGGAGAAAATGTGAGTTAGAATAGATTCGGATTGTATTTTAATCGGAGGAGAGTTTTGTTTAATGCGACCCGAGTTCGGATGGATAAGTCCAGGCGTCATGCAAGGATTACATAATGCTCTATGTTATTTTGAATATATGAGTTTTTTAAAATGCAATAAAAATGAATTAAACCGTACTAACCTTGAAGTAGAAGAAGAAGACGAAGATAAGATGGAAGATGGAGAAGCACTGAAGAGGAGTGATGATGGCGGAGAGAGAGACGGGGACAATGGACTGGAGCGGGCAACTACCTGAGGGGGGACCCGGCAGGTAACTCTCGCAAGGCCACGTCTACACTCCTGCCCCCTGATCTTGCCTCTTCTTCAATATCTCGGGGGGATACGCTATTCTCGGCTTTCGGGTTTGTTCCCGCAGTTATAGATTTTTTTTTTTACTTTATGAGTTTATTTTTATGATTGAAAAATTAATTAAGGTGCATTAAATTTAAAAAAAAAATAAAGGCCATGGGCGTAAGCAGAAGAGGTGAAAAAGGTCCGCTAAAGATTGGTGAAGCAAGTAATAAACATTATCTATATTTATAAAAGAACATGGGGACTTGGAAACAAACGAGAGAAAAATCTTAAGGAAAATTATGGGACCAGCCAAGAACAATACAGACTAAGAAGCAACAAGGAAATTTACCGGAAAAATGAGCCAATAGATGAAACCAATAGAATGAGAAGATTAAAATATTTCGGGCACGTTTGGAGGATGGAAGGAAACAGGATGATCAAGAAATTAGTCCACAAACTGTTTGAAATGAAAAAGGCTATAACCTGGATTAAGGAAGTAAAACAAGATCTTGAACGAGGTGATACGTACCTGATGCAAAAAAGTATCAAAAAAATATTTACGGAAATGACTTTAAGACATTATGATCTAATAACTAACGTAAGAAAAATATTCATCATTATGCTAATTAGAAATATATTTTATGAATTCTCCGGGTGACGATTTTGAACCCCGGCTATGGCAGAATAGTTCAGAGGAGAGACTACTCTCGCATAGGAAGACTCTCCTGGTACACTTATAGCCTTTATAAACTGGGTACCAAAAGATTGGGGTGAAAACTTCTTAAGCGTGATCTAACCGTAATTAACTTCTTGTACCTAGAAACAGTACCAATATGTACATTTACTGAATCCAAGATCCTCACGGTGTTAGGGTCTCCTGGGTTCCAATGACCAAGTACAAAAAAAAAAAGAAGTGTGTGTGGTAAGTATATTACGAAAAGTCGTACGAAACTGAAAATTCATTTTAAGACAAATTTACTCCCGAGATGTGGCATAAACTTTTTTACTAAAATAGACTGACCGAAAGTGCTACTTTATTTTGAACCTTTTTACGATATTCTCAAAAAAGGCTAAAACGATTTTGATCAAACTAGCTGTATCGAAGTAAAATTTAATGGCCTTTAATATCATGTAGGTTTCATTCTGATTGAAATAGACTGACAGGGCTAAAATGCCGATATTTTAAATAGCCTTCCTCTAAAGTACCTTTCATTTTATAAACTCAGACGAATTACCCATAGCATCTTACTAGGACTGATTTTTTAATCCTTTAATAAACAACAAAAGAAGAAAACATACTTTTTTAAATGTAATTTTTGTTTTTTTGAACATAAGAACAGCAACATAGATGTATAATATACCGTTGGAAAGATAAATATTTTAGAAAAAATATTATCATATGTACAAAGTTTAAAAGGTAATATAAAGTGACGAATAGGACATAGAATTATTACTGATAATTATATGTAATTCGATATATCCATATAATATGTTTCCAACGAAAATTATTTAAATTAACTTTAACATTTTTTAATTTAAGTTTATTTAATAGTTCTTGAATTGATGTTAACAACCTAGGTTAAGTGAAAGTCGTGTGTTACCAGCAACAGATTTCTTTTTTTGGAAAAGTAATGTAAATTGAGACAACTTTGCTACATGGCGCATTGTTGCAACGTTATAAAGCATATGATTTTTTTCTCTTTTTCTAAAAAGATCCGACTAATAGACATCATAACCATAGCAAGATGTTGATGCTTCCAAAGATGTTGGCCATGAATTCCTCCTTCTACTCTTGTTTTTTTATTCCAAGATTGACCTAACATAACCATTGACAAATACTCCAATGTATTGGCAATTAATTATGTGTTTCCTAATAAAAAAAAATAAAATAAATAAAAAACAGGTCCTACTATTTTTGTAATACCACAAAAATACCAAATCAGACATGTGAAATATCACGATTTCTAATCAGAAAGTTAATAAAATATACAATTTTTTTAATACATCTATATATGTCATTGATCCTATACCATTAGGGAAATCACATTTTATTTGGAATTAATTATGTATTTCCTTAAAAAAAAAATAAATAAAAAACTATTAGTAAGTGTTATTGTAGAATTGAAATTTCACAAAATTCCGCAGAAAAGAGAGCAAAAATCGAGAAAAGTTTTACTCACCAAACGTGCTTGATGTAGGTTCACTCAACGTAGAGAAAATGGTGAACTTAAACGACCCTTATTGCAATGTCCTTGGGAGAAATTTACCTTTTTGGATGAATTACACCTTCGAATTTTTCTATTTACAATAAACCTGTTACATAATTTACAAAAAAAAAACAAAAAAAAAAAAAAAAAAAAAAAAACTAAAGCTATTAGTACGTGTTATTGTAGGATTGAACATTCGTTTGCTATACCCTTTCCCGCTAACTATAATACGTTTGGGAAAGTTGCACCGTTTCGGAGGTTGTGAAAGAAGAGATCAATACAAATGGTTTGAGATAAGTTTCAGAGTTTTTGTTAATATTTAGATGGGATAGCAGTTGAAACAAAAAACAACGAGGCAAATTTGTCCAAGTTTACACTAATATTTAAAGTTATAATTAACTGTTCCTCTCTTTAGTTACTATCTTAGGGTGGCTATAACTAGAGACTAAATTTACTAGAAAACGAACAAAGAAGCATTGAAATCGGTTCTATTTGCTTGCGTGCATCAGCTTTAAGCCCGGACAACTATCCCGGTCATATATTAGGAATCATATATTACAATTTTATATTGCCCGTTTTTACTTTTATTGCATTTTTGAGTTAAATTTTATTATTAAAATTTAATATCACAACTGATCAACCCAAATTTTCGGTAATGAAATTTAGTAAGCCAATAAACATTTAAGTGGACGAATAGCAGTAAGCTATACATGTAAAATAATGAGTGGTGTGTTAAAGAGTGTTTTTTAAAAAAGTCTTGATAATGGGGAAAAAAACGTAGAATAACTATGTAATAAATTGTGAAGGAAAATAAATGTATAATAAAAGGAAGTTAAGGAGTGCATATTTGAGTGTGAAATTCTTATAAAAGAAGCAGTAAATAAGTGTTAGGAAGTCACACCAAAATGGTCATCCCACCTTAAATAAGTACCGTACTTAGAGCTAGGTAAAAGTATTTAAAATAACAGTTGAGTTATAACGATATTTTTCCTTTGGGAAGACAGACCACGTGTTAAACAAAGGAGGGAGGGGGGAGCAGGTCAAGAGAAACCAGTGGAAAGGGTGCACTACCCCAATTTGCTTTGAAAACCCACCCCAAGGTATGTAAGGTCGGCCCTGCTCAATCTTATTCCCAACGACTGCGGGTGTGTCTTACGCTCTTATATTTTGTACAACGAACGCATTTATTCATTGAAAAAAATAATCATATAAGATAAATGAATAATTATTTAAAATAAATCCTATAGTGGTTTAAGCCTATAATAATGATAAAAAATAAAATAAAAAAAAGATTCAGGCACATAGAAGTAAAAACTTTTTTGAAAATCACTGGAATTTCATTGGAAAGAAGAGTAGGTGTGTACAAATAGATTATGTTAAAAATGAATGTTTTGTTATTATTGCTTCATCTAATTTTTAAACATCATCACCTAGTAGAGATATATCATCTTGAAGTATGTCATGTGACTGTAGACTGTATGGGTTGGTGGTGTATCTTTTTGATCTACCTGCCATTTGTATCATGGAAATTCGGACGTTTAGGAATATTCTTTATAATTGTTTCAAAATATTGATCTATCTGAGAAAGAATTAAATTAGTCGCTCTTTTTTTGTCTTTGTTCATATTTACGACCCTTAATTTTGTCTTCATCTTGCATTCGGCATTATATTGGGTTGTGTCACATGAAATGTCCGTTTTCAAGGTAAAGGATTTTTATTAAAAATACGATATGAAAACAAGATAATTTTATTCGAAGTATTTACCTTCTTTTTCTACACATTTTTCCCAACGTGACACCAACTTTATTTTACCCGAACTGAAAAACTCTGAGCTTTGAAATGAAACAAAATCAGAAAACGCACTTTTCACTTGATCATCATTTTCAAAAAGTTTTCCTTTGACGAAGTTGTCTAAATTTCTGAACAGGTGGTAATCTGTTGGAGACAAGTCGAGAGAATATGGTGGGTGCGGAAGAACTTCGTAGCCCAGTTCTTTCAATTTTTGCACGACGAGAGTCCTTTAACTGTTTGGTAGGGGTTTCCTTGTACTGTATGTTTGAGGACATCGTTGTCTATTACGGACGGAGGTCTCCCTCAGGGCAAGTTTTCTAAGTCGGTATCCCCAGCTGAAAACTAAGCAAACCAACGGCGAATGGTCCGTTCATTAACACTCCCTTCCCCAAACGCCTTGCAAATATTTCTAGTGGCCTCAGCCGCTGAATGGCCGAATTTAAACTCGTACAAAAATATTACTCGAAAATCGCGTGTTTCCATGTTCATCTTTGGAGGTATACTAAAAAGTGGGTAATTGATTGGGAAGCTAATGTTTATAATACAATGGTAGATAATTAGTAACTGTTTACTTTAAATATGTAAACATTCGGAAGGAAACGATAGAGACCTGCAAAATCCTTTATGTATTTCAGAAACTATAAAAACGGACATTTCATGTGAAACAACCCAATAGATCGAATTATTCTCCGTTTTAGAAGATTGATCCATCTATGAAAAATTAAAATGGATGTTTTTTTTAATTTTAATTCATTTAAAGTACCTACTCATTAAACTGCGCTATTTTTGGCCATAAATTGGTATAATCCATAATGTAAATATTAAATTCACCGGATTACCGGATCCGTTTTTCCGGATTGCTATCCCTCTTATATGGGTCACATGATTTTTTTGGTGTCACTTGATGACTAGTATCTGCTCACACAATATGACGAGACACCCTCACGAGATGAGGCACCCTGTAAATTTCATATTAAAGTTCTACATTAATTGAAACGTGCAATATTAATGTATATGGCAAAGAGTTCTCGGTTTAATAATGACAAAAATCTAGAGCTGGCCACCAAAGACTCCTCCAAACATTACCCAAGAGAAAAAATATAGAGATAATAGCTTACTTAAAGTAGCATATATTTACAAACCATATAAAATACCATACATATACTAAACATCTAATAATACCGTTCCTAGCTATTCACTGTAATATAATACGTATATTTAGCTTGATCGAAGTTGACAAGTCCGTTAAACCTTCCTCATTCCTCCCCCTCCAAAACGAAACTCCCCCTCCTAAAAAAGCAAAGGTCCTGCATTAAAAAAAAAAAAAACTTGAACGTAATGATATTAACATTGAGTAGGAACAAGTCATTAATGGATCGCTCCTCATTCAAAATCACAAAGAAAAAAAATTAATGTTTAATTTAATATACTACTACTAGATCCTCTCATCTTCTAAAAAAAATTCCCACCCTAAAATAAACTTGTTATGGATCCGCACCAGATACGGACATGAAATATATTGCATCTATAAATTAAATGCTCTAACATTTTGAAGTTCCCAGAAGTATAAGCTTGTGACAACGTTCCACGAAACTGCAAGCAAACTCCGTTCACGCAAATAGCTCCCGAGATAAGATACCAAATGGATAGCATGGATTGTATTTCTTAGCTAAATCTAAAAATCTGGAGCGCGTATCCACAACTTTGGCTTACCTCTATACATGAAATGAATTAATATATTTTGCATAAGGCTTCTATTTAAATATTTATTTTCGATTAAATAATCCATTTTGATAAAAGACATTATCTCAAAAATGACTATGCTTCTTAAGCTGAAATTTTTAATGGAGGGGCGGTATTTGGTCAATTGTGAATATTAATAAGGCTCGGTTTGGGAAAATTGCTTCTCTAAGAGTTTGGAAGTAAAATTGTTTTTACAATAACTCAAAAACTATACGTACTCATTCGAAAGATAATCAAATTTCTAACCACATGAAAGCAAACACATTTTAATTTGATTAGTATTAGCAAATATAGTAAATCTAAAAAAAATATATTCAAGCATACTGGATGGGCTTCATTATTTTAAAAGGCAAAAAACGTATCGTTTAAAGAACGTAACTTATTTTTGAGTAAAAAAAAAAAATCGGTTCATTCTGTTACTCCACGAGTGGGGGTAAATACGGATTTATGTTGCAAAGATTTTAGGATAATATACAACGGTTATGTTTCAAAGCTAAAGCTTATTCAATTTTAACAGGATAATTATGGGTATGCCTACTTCTGTTTAGTTAACATACCTTCTAGTGGTATGTTATAGTAAAGTTGACCGAATAAAATTATGATCTGGTACTAAATGTTACTTTATTCGTTATACATAAGAAATAGTTAAATTATTTGCTAATCAACTATTAACGAAATTATATTTCTTGCAGGTTTTTCTTGTCATAAATGTATATAAATTAAAACAAAAACGAAATATTCGCAAACGCGGCCAAGAGTTATAGTTGAGATAGCCCTATAGAAATTATTGAGGACTACAATCAGTAATGTTTACGAAATTTTTTTGTTAGCCTTCTTTTTAAAATTATTTTTCATAAATAAGTATTTTTAATTTTCTGTAATTAAATTAAATTTTTTTAAATTGATTACACTGACTCGTCCAATGTTCACCGTTCAAGCCCAAGCCCCCGAGATCAGCCTTAACGCAATCCTCCCATCGATGCTTCGGCCTACCTTTCGGACCAGCGAATACCAACTTTCTCGTAATCCGCTCCTCACCGAGCCCAACAACTTTACTCGCCCATTTGAGTCTCCGCGATGCTATC